>APFE031233150.1:204870-229106 GCA_000404065.3 Pinus taeda | reverse complement strand
AAGGGAATATTAGGAAAGGGAAAACATTAGGGAATTAGGGACTTTGGAAATAAAATGTAATTAGGGAAGGAAGGGGAAATGTAAATATTGGATTGGGGTTTTGGGATATTAGGTAGGATTAATGCGTTTTTAATAGAGGTGGGGGACTAGGATTTCAGGGATTGTAGTGTAGGATTAATGAGGGAATTAATAGGGAAGTATGATGGGAGAATTTGGGAATCAGGGACAAAGGGAAATGGGGAAAAAATACAACCTTTGTTACACACTGTTTTCAAACCCTACAACACTTTTTATATTGACAAGGACGGCTTTCAAACTTGGATCTCCATGACAAACATTCACGAACACATCACATTCACCATTAAAAACCAAGCAAAGGCAATGGAAGGGATCCTACCAGACAATTTTATGTGAAGAGGAGGCGATTTGATGAGATTTCAAACTAGTTTCGGGCTCTAAAATGTGAGCGCCGCGCGCCTTGCCTAGTGCGCGCCGCACTCCTGATGCATCGCTCGCTTGTAAATTAACAGTGGTGCTTTGTGCCCAGTGCGATTGGTTGCGCGCGCTTAACCCAATGCGTTGCACGCCTGAAAGTTGCTCCGATCTCCACTCAAACTCACAAATTTGCCTTGGAACGATTTTCTCCACTCTTGGCATGTACAATGATTTGAAATTTCATTGAAATATCTTTATAAAGACTCCAATTTGATTTTTGCTTGGTCCATAACCCACTTTGTAATGTTTTGTCTTTGACACTTTTTCAGGATTAATAGAATTCTGACATTTTGGTTTCCTCCTTAAATTTGGTTGAAATAATGATTTTCTTTGACAATTTTTTGCAGGGATAGCTGTGATATAATCTGGCAAAGGAGACCAAGGATGCGCCTAGACAATTCAAGAACTGAAATTTTTGAAAATTTATTACAAAAATGACATGTCGACTTATCTTCAAAACAGAGTTTTGAAGAGAAGTCCTAATCTATCCTTAGAATGATAAAAATATTTGAGATAACCACCTATCGAGGACCTCCCTCTGCCCTATTGGCTTTCTTAGACTTTGCAAAACCAAATTGACTTAACCCTAGACCTAATGATCGAGAACACTTGTCATGACCTAGAAATATGACCTCTTGATTCTTATGAATAGACCTGAACCAGCAGTGCCAAACACGAGGGGAATGAGTGACACAAACCCTTCCATCATATTTATTGCATGCCTAACGAAATGCAACTGATCGAAACTGATGGGACACCTAAACATGAAATTCAAAAACGAGTTTTGATCTCTGATGGAGGGATAACTAGACCGACTGTAATATTGGCTCCAATGGGGATGGTAGCTCCTTGGAGATTCCAAGAACAACAGATCTCTGTAAGAGCTAGATAGTGCCTTAATCCATTAGGCTATGAAGTCATTATTCCAACACAAAATTTTGACAATTTGACTAAAAACCAAAAACCACTTTAACCAAAACTGACTCGAAACTAAAAGGACTGATACAACTGACTTGAAAAACTTCAAGCCAACTAACCTCCATTTTTAGAATTATAGCCTTCACTGCGGGCCCCAGACCGAAGATGAGAAGTTAGTACACATGTGCAATAAAACAGAAGCAAAATGATATGTACAATGATGATGAAATGAGCAGAAAATACTCAGAAGTGGTATCGCTTTAGCAGCTGACCCTTAACCGGCCCTCCAGGACACTCATCTCCATTCATTTCTTTGAGAAGAAAAGCATTTTGGCCACGATACGCTGCAATCGTGTAAGGATCCTTCCATAAGTTTTCAAATTTACCGTGGTTTCCTTTGTCTTCATGTCGGGCATCCCACCTCAAAACTACCTCATCTAGCTGAAATGTGTCTGCTTTTTCCTTCCGGCCATAAATATTTTTTATGCACTCCTGCAACTTGAAAGTATTTTGAAATACCTCCTCCCGTGTCTGCTGTAAATGAATCATTTGATTAATCCTTCTCTACATAGGATCTTCCTCACTACCGGCTTCCTGAAACAATTTGACTACCGGGATAGCAAGCGAAGTAGGAAAAATCGTGTCTGTCCGGTACACCAACTCGAAAGGAGACATGCCAATAGACTTTTTCTGACTCACCCTATCAGCCCATAGTGCATTTACTAATTTCTTGTGCCAACCCTTTTTATTAATTTCCAGTAATTCCTTAATGATATTAACCAAAGATTTATTAGATGACTCCGCCAACCCATTTCCCTGAGGATGGTATGCAGTTGAATGTCCCAAGCTAATATTTTACTTATAGAAAAATTCAACCATCCTTTTTGACTTGAATGCCACTGCATTATATGTGATTAACTTACTTGGACACCCAAAACGTGACAAAATATTGGTTTCAAGAAAACAGATGATTACCGCATCCGTGGCTTGCTGAGTAGGAATCGCTTCAATCCATTTCATGTAGTTTGTGGCTGTCAATATCCATATATGTTGTCCTGATGATGCCGGATGGATTTCCCCGATGAAATCCAATCCCCACTGCTGAAAAGGTGCACTAATTTCAATTGGTTTGAGAGGCAAAGGTTGTAGTTTCTGCTTCCCTTCAAAAATTTGGCATTCGTGACAATTCTTAACAGCCTTATATACATCTGAAAACAGTGAAGGCCAATAATAACCTGCCCTTAGAATCTTATTCATTGTGGTTTTCTAAAACAGATGGCCTCCACAGTCTCCTCTATAAAATTCTTCCACAACTCTTTCGGCTTCCTCCTCTACCAAACAATTCAATAACATTCCACCAAGGTCTTTCCAAAACAATGCAAAATCTAGTATGCGGAATTTTGCAGCTTTCAATTTCAATGTTCTACTCTTATTTCTAGGCATTCCGTGAGGTGAAGGCAAATTTTGAAGTACATATAAAATGTCAGCATACCAAGGGGAAGAAAGAAACACGTCAGATACCTGAACTGATGAACTCTCCTCATCTTCATCGGACATGGCAGCAATCAAATTTATATCTAGAACCTGCAGATTTGTTTCAACGATTAACTGGGCAAGTCCTTGTCCTTTGATTAGTTTGGTTGGTTTAATCTCCACATCATACTCTAACAACGCAGCAATCCACTTACCCTGCTTGCCTTCTGGATCTACCTGTACCAAAATGTCTTTAACTGCTGCATTAGGAACATAGGCTAGAATGTGGGAATGCAATATATACACATGGAAATCTTTCAAGACCTTTACAAGTGCAAGTGCTTGTTTCTCAATAATGTTGTATTTCAATGCTCCGTCTCTTATAATCCGACTGAAAAAGGCAATGGGATTTTCAACTCCTTCTCTTTTCTGCATTAATACAACTACCAAAGTGTGCTCAGAAGCAAATGAGAACAAAATAAAGTCCTGCGTGTAGTCTGGGCTGATTAAAATAGGAGCCCAAGAAAGAGCTAACTTCACTAAGTTGAATGATTTCACCACCTCTTCGGTCCACTTTACCTGACTGTCCTTTTTCAGCATGCTCGTGACTTCTGTAAGATGCTCTGCTAGATTTGGAATGAAGTGACGCAGAAAATTCAGTTTACCATTAAAGGATTGTATTTCTTTCTTGTTTTGGGGCTGTTCAATTTGCTGAATGGCTTCAACACGTGCATGGTCAACACGGATGCCATCTTTCAATATGATGTGGCCAAGGAGCTTTCCCTCATCCATGGCAAAAAGACTCCTTTTCGAATTCAGCGAAATGCCATATTTTATGCACTTTTGGAAGACAATTTTCAAATGGTATAAATGTTCTTCATAAGAATTTGAAAACAAAGTTAAATCATCAAGGTAAACAACTAAAAATACATCTTTCTCGTTGGAAAAAGCCATGTCCATTGCATGCTGAAAGGTGGCTCCTACATTCTTCAAACCAAATGACATTTTTGCATAATGAAACGTTCCCCACGGAGTGGTAAACGCAGTCTTGTCACGATAATCTTCATGCACTAGAATTTGATTGTATCCTGAATATCTGTCGAGTAGTGACATCCTTGATGCTCCAACTACTCGCTGCAATATGTGGTCCATTTTTGGCAGCATATAATTGTCTTTTAATGAAATCTTATTCAAATTTCTGAAGTCAATACATAAACAGATCTCACCTGTTTTCTTTCTCACGGGCACCAAATTTGATATCCAATCTGAAAATTGGATAGGCACAATGATTCCTGACTTATACAATCTGTTTAATCTATTTACCTCTTTTTCAATCGATGGTAGCAGCTTTGGATTGATTCTCCTCAAATTTTGACGAGAAGGCATCTGATTTGATTTAATGGGAATAGTATGCTGAATGATATTAGTGTCATATGTTTTTAAATTTGAGTAATCCCATGCAAAAACATCAGAAAATAAAGACAACAATTTCACATACTCTGCCTTTACCTTTGGTGATAATGACTTTGATAATTTTACCATCTTGGGATTCTCAGCTATCCCAATATTTACTTCTTCAACACCTTTTTCAGTTGGCCTCAATGTTGGTTTGCGGGCTACATCATCTTGGTCGAAGAGTTCCTCCAAAAGGATCAATCCCTCAGGAATGATGTTATCTTTAAGTTGTAGTACTTCCATTTGATTTATTTGTATATCATCACTACCATCATCATGTTCTGTATCTATGGAGGTATCTTTGAACTTACCCTTATTCTGCAGAAAATGATTAATCTCCTCATCATCCTGAAAGACTTGCCAACTTTGCTGATTGTCTGGAATGGTGGGACGGTGTTTCACATGAATCTCAAACTTGTTGCTGGAATTCATCGGAATTTTTAAGTTGCTTGCTGCCTTAGCAAGTCCATCAGCAACACCATTTTGTATGTGAGGCACACATGTCAAGGTATGATCAGAAAATAACTTCAAAATATCTAAGACTGCATTTCCATAAGCTCTCATGCAAGGATGCTTGGCCTCAAACTCACCCTTAAATTGCTTTATCACCAACTCTGAATCACCATAGGCTACAATCCTTTTCGCCTTCAACCTTCTAAGGATCTTAAGGCTAGCAATTAGAGCTTCATATTCTGCTTCATTATTAGAACAATCAAATGCTAGCTTGTAGGAACACACTCTCACTTTGCTTGGAACCTTATCCGCAGCGGAAAATGGACTGCGTATCCAAACACCAATTCCAGCTCCATCACTACCTACTGTGCCATCAAAATCCATGGTCCAAAGACCATCTTCATCGTCCTCTAAATGCTAAAACTGCACTGGCTCTATTTTTTCTGTTTGCTACCCATTTTCTTTAGCTGATTGCTCCAGAGTAGTTTGCATTTCTCTTCTTTCTTTTTGCAGAACTTCTCTAAAATTCTCAATGATTTCTGGTATATCTTCCACATGAGCTAATTGACTATCTAGATCATTAAAACTATCAGCAAGCAACACAAACGACTCTAAATCAATATGTACATAATTTACAGGATGATTGATTGGATTCTCTTTGCTGGTTATCATGTATTTCATCTTTTGCTCTTGATATAACTTTCTCATTTGACCAAACACTGGAATTTTTGTGTAAGAGAAATATAATTGTAGTGTACCTTTCAATTTTGTCCCCCAAGATCTTGAAAGGAGCATCCCAAATCGCGCAGGAATGTCCGCCACAACCACATCCATTAAGACATTCTTCACTGGAATTTGGTCTAAGCTAACAACCAAATCTTTGATGAGCCCGATACATCTCACACGGCTGGAATCAAATGAACACAAATCATGATATCTCCTTGTAATGTCTAGTCGCAGCTTTTCCATGATATCCTTTGGCATCAAATTGTGCGAAGCACCCGAATCAAACATATCATTGTGAAATACATATTCATGCAATCTCAAACTGATATAAAAGGGAGGAACATCACTGTCAGGGGACTCACCATCTAATGCAGGCCCAAATATCAATTCTGGCTGATTATTTTCAACATTTACCGTGTCAAATTTTGGATCAAAATTCAGAATTTTGGAGACTTGACCACGGTAGCTATTGTTCTTCATGATTTATGTCAAAGGAATGGATATTTTTAATTTGGAAATTTCATTTTCCAAACTAAATGCTGAAACTTTTTCGACTTCTTTGACTGGAACTTCCTTCTTATCCTTGATTATACTTGTTTGATTCACCTTTTCTACTGATGATACTTTACTAGCTGTGGGGTCAATTGTCTCTTTTCCTTTCTTCTTTGGTAGGGGTGAATCTGTCTTTGGTGTTGTAGCTTCTTTTCTTTTCTGAATTGGAGTTATGGGCACATCTCGGTTTCTCAATGAGTTCTGCTTCTGTTGAGTGGACAACGCATTCAAATATCCTCTTTGGTAATCATCTAAATCTGTATCATTTGCTAAGATAAAATCTTCATCTTTCTGGGCGGCTAAATTTTCTCCATACTCTTCATCCTCAATGATGTAAATGGGTAGATCGTCGGGAGTAAAGAAGTGATTTTGGTCCCCTACTACATCAGCATCATCATCTGAGTCTTGACTCACAAAATTCTGCAAAAGAGGGGTCTTGATCTGCTGCTGGGCTGCCGTCTCTTCTGCTCTTTGTTCACGCTGCTTAATTCTGAACTATGGCTGTTGCTGGCCACAGTAATTTGGATTACGAATCTATGTTTTTGATTTATCAAGGTTCATTCTTTTGAACGTTTTTTCCATCTCATGAAGCCAAGGCGGTTCTGATGTAGACTCTTCCTTTATAGTCACTCTTTTCTCTGCTTTCAACCATGCTCTCTTATCATTCGGATTCTCCTCAACACTAACGGTAATCTTTTGCATATCTTCTAAGGTGGGTGGATCTCTATCTCATAGTGAATAAGCCATTTCCAGATCAAAACCGTCTGGGAATTTAAGAAGAGATGACTTTTTAGATGGTCTTAAGTCATATGGAATTGCATTATATACTGCATTAAATCTGATAATATAATCATGAACGGACTCACCAAGATTACGCTTGATGTTGGTATACTTTGAAGTGATTTGCAACAAATCTTTCTTCATTTCCCATCGATCTAGAAACAAATTTTGAAGTTCCTGTAGTGTGTTGATGCTCCTTGCCTGTAAAGCTCTAAACCATTTAAGAACCTCTCCTCCAAAAGTCTGGGAAAACAATCTCATTGAAACATTTTATGCATGCAAGTCCCAAAAGTTTGACATTCAGACAATACGCTGCTGAGCTGATATACTCTATGATGTGCCATCGAATATAGGAATCTTGCTCTGATAATCAGCAGGCATAGGATCCAAGGGGTGCCAATCTGGCAGCCATGGCTCTTGGTGGATTTGCAGTCGGCCTTGAAGATGTTGGGGGAGTAGGTGCAAATGAGGTGTGAGGTGTATGAGGAGGTGTGTGCGGAGGAGATGGAGTTTTAGGCGTCGAAATAGTGGATGAAGGCAAATTGATTGTAGACTTCTGATTAGAAATAATAGGTTGCACAGGGATGGTAGGAATGAATGGTAGTTTAGTATGATCTCCGGAGGTGGATGCCGTAATGGATGATCCAATGGTAGCAGATGCAGTTTCTAGAAAATCAATAATATTTGTAACCTCAATTGTAGTTTGGAGCTATCTTAAAATGAAATTCTCAATAGACTTGTTAGACTTTTCGATTTGAAGAGCGACAGCGAAATCAGGATTTGGGACTATAGAATCAAGATCATTTTCAGACTTGGTTTTGAACAATGACAGTTCAAAATTCTCATCAAAAGCAAGTTCTTCAAGATATTCAAAAATTTCAGGACATGAATGGGATTTAGTCACGGGAGTCGCAGAGCTTTCTTGACGAAGGAGGTTTCAAATCAAGTTTGGATTTTCGTAGACAGGGGGCAGATTAGGATTTGGATTAGCTCTAGTTTGTCTTCTTGAAGCCAATGTGTTTTGTCAAAAGATAAAAAGAATATAAGTAATTTAGCCTATCGAATTCTAGACTCAATCATCCAAAGGTCTAGAATGAACAAGTTCACTGGGGTGATTTGCAAATCAAGTGCTCACAAGCTAATCGGAGATCAACTGAAGTAGCATTTATCTACTTCCACTTATGCATGGAAAAAGCGTTTCGAAAGCTACCTGGAATGACGTCAGACTCCATCTACAACTCATGAAACAAACATATCAAAAAGAAAACCATTGAGATTTCCTTCCCCAGTGGAGTCGCCACTATGTTAGCGCTCAAATCTACCTTAGGCTGAAATAAGGTAAAACTCAAGGCTACATCAAACCACGGTCAGCCTCGTAGCTAGCCCTACAAGGACAAGAGAGGGCTCTCTCCGGGTCAATCTCAGCAAAAGGTAATCAATGAGGCTCGATATGACTAAATTGGTAATTAATTTTAGGCTAGGTATGAAGTATAAGGAGTTTGAAATTGATTTTTTGGAGTTTTGTTGAATCTAAGGGAAAGGCAATTTTGGTTGCGGGGATGAGACACAGTTTTTGCAGAGGTCTACTTGGGGCAAGGTAGGTGATTGTCCTCATGCTTTTAAGGAGAATGAATGGCTAGATCTGACTGGTGAGAAGTTAAGGACAGCAAGAAACTTTCAAGGATTCTCCATAAATAGATGAAAACATGGAAAATCAAACAAACATAAAGGCAGAGCATAACAATTATGGATTCTACCTTAACACTTAATTTATTCAATTGCAGAAGATAAGAGAAGGAAAACGATACACATAAACAACTTAAAAATACTGAAATAAGCACACCATCAACACATAAAGCCACATGAATCCCAAACAGTGATGCAAAACCCTGGTCTTTCCTTTGCCAAAATTGTAGATAAAATATGTACAATAGAGTGTCAAGCTTTTCCCAAGAGTCCAACCCTGAAAATGACATAGAAAATACATAATATAGGCAAGCCAACCCATTTCCTTGCCTCTAGGGGTCGATCTCATCATCCTAGGAGTTTTTTCAACCAACTATAAACAAAGCACTACAATCTATGCAGTCAAAACAACTTGCCTCTATAAGGTAGGAAACCAATTCATTCACTAAATTTTCACTCTTTGGTGAATGAATCTTCTAGAAAAAGTAAATAAGTGTCAAAATTACATAATTTTTAATCAATTACATCAAGAGGAGTCAAAAATTACATCACAAATCAAAACTGGTCAAACTGGCTACATTCCTGAGCTAAAAGATGAAAAATTGGCCAAAACGCCCTATGCGCCACATGCCTGAGCCCTATGCACTGCGCGCCTTTCAACCTTCTTTTTGGGAACTTCCCAGCATCCAAATCAAGCTCACAATAGCTAGTTGGAAAGCCCTGGATGTATGCTATCCATCCCATGTGGAATTTTTCAATTTGGAGCTCATTTCCCCCCCTCAAAATGTCATTCACCCAGAAGTACTTCTTGCTGGTGCAAAACGTGGTAGAAAGGTGATTTTCATGGTGTTTTTGGGCCTTTTGATCACCCAGAACTTGATGAAATGCTTTGGAAATAGCTGAGCATGCATAAATTACAATGACAAACCCAAAGATGCAAAGTTTTCTTCCAACAAGTGTCCCAATCTTAAGCGCGCGCGTCGACACACTATGCATTGAGCCAAAAAACATGTTTTTAGGACAAAATTTTCAAAATGACAAAAATTTCTCCAAATTTGCTCAAATTCAGAGTGAAGACCCTCTATCATGTATTGTGCCCTGCCAATGAAGCCTCGGCCAAAATTTGGAGTGGATCAGGCTTTTTTCGCCGTTTTAGTGCTTTGCTCAATCACCTCTTTAGAATCTTCATTTTTGCTTTGCAGACATGCATACGAGCCCAATAATGAGTTTTCATATGACGAAGCATGTATTTGTCTCTGTTTTCCTTTGCCAACAATTTCTCCAGATGAGTGTTCACATGTATGAGCATAGACTCTCGATCAATTAGTGTCATATCACCGAGTCTCTTTCAAGCCAATTCTCGATCCTCACAGATTTGCCGCAGCTCATAAAGTGTATGTTCATCCTCTAGTTGTTTGTTACACTGCTCAAGGTAGTTTATCACCCACTTAGCCATCTTCAATTTCTTTTGCAGCAAGTCATTCTTAGCCTTTTGCTCCCGGATGATCTCCTTTAGCTCCGAGCTAGGAGAGCTTGCATCAACATCAATGATAGTGAAATCCATGTCTCAGCCTCCTGAAGGACCCTCATCATGCATAGGCCTCTTGCCCCTGTCCTGAATCTGTACCTGTGCTGAAGAAGAAGGCAAGACCCCTTCCACATGATGTGGAGATAATACTCGCTCTGCTGATGGAGTCAACGAGACCCCTTCCACCCAAGGTGGAGATAATACTCGTCGTGTAGATGCAAATAAGGCCTTGTGGCCTCGCTGGCATGTCACATACAAAGGAGCACTTATATGTTCGGTCCAAGGAATTTCAGGCTGGTGTGAAGGCGCTTCCTCATCATGAAATATCTCGGGAAGCGGCTGTGGCACTGAGAAGAAGTCACGGGAGATGAAATCCTCCCAAGTAATGCCCTGCTGTGTCAACTGATGTATCACCATGATTTGGATAAGTGCGTAATGATATATGCTTCTATGCTGCTGTGCTGGGGTCTTCCTTTGTACTAAAGTCACCATCCTCTCTATGTTGCAACACATGAAGTACGGAATGTTCATCATACGTAGCCTCGTGAAATGCATCAACAAACGGACATGGTAGACATAGAGACGTGAGAATCTACCTTCGCAACTGAAATACTGAATGATGAGTTTCATCAATGGTGCAAACTCATCCCTAAGGAATCTAAAAGGAAAAAATGTGCTCAAGTGTCTCATATACCCAGGTTTGATGTATGGCTCATAGTAGAATTTGTCTAATTGTTGGCATTTGCTCCATTCCTCTCCTACATTTGGTATCCCAGTGGCCTAAGCAATAGTCTCTGGTGACAAGGTAAAATTTACTCTGGCGAGGTTTACATGGCCATCATGTAAATGTAGAACAAATAAATGAACTAGTTCACGATGATGTTGGGTTTGTGAGATCATCTCATAGTATTGGAAACATGATTGATGCTGAAAACAATCCATTGCAAGCGAGCAAGCCTGCAATTGAGCCAAAGAAGTAGGCTCCTCCCTGACATGCTGACCACCTTTGCCACTTTTGTGAAACCTTCGTGGAACATTAACCTCAGCTATAGAATCACTGTCATACTCCTGCTCATAGACTGAATCCGTCTCTGACATGACTTTGAAAACAAGATAGCTGGAATATATATGCTGATATATAAAACTGTGTGTACAATTGAATGCAAACTGCTCTTTGCTCTAACAATGTTGTTACCAAGGGGAAACAAATGCACAAGGGAATATTAGGAAAGGGAAAACATTAGGTAATTAGGGACTTTGGAAATAAAATGTAATTAGGGAAGGAAGGGGAAATGTAAATATTGGATTGGGGTTTTGGGATATTAGGTAGGATTAATGCGTTTTTAATAGAGGTGGGGGACTAGGATTTCAGGGATTGTAGTGTAGGATTAATGAGGGAATTAATGGGGCAGTATGATGGGTGAATTTGGGAATGAGGGACAAAGGGAAATGGGGAAAAATACAACCTTGGTTACACACTGTTTTCAAACCCTACAACACTTTTTATATTGACAAGGAGGGCTTTCAAACTTGGATCTCCGTGATAAACATTCACAAACCCATCACATTCACCATTAAAAACCAAGCTAAGGCAATGGAGGCGAGCCTACCTGACAATTTTATGTGAAGAGGAGGCGATTTGATGAGCTTTTGAACTAGTTTCGGGCTGCAAACTGTGAGCGTCACGCACCTTGCCCAGTGCACCGCCCGCTCCTGATGCGTCGCACGCTTGTAAATCAACACTGGTTCTTTGTGCCCAGTGCGCCGCGCGCAGCCAATTCGTCGTCCGCCTAACCGAGTGTGTCGCACACCTGAAAGTTGCTCCGATCTCCACTCAAACTCACAAATTTGCCTTGGAACAATTTTCTCCACTCTTGGCATGTACAATGATTTGAAATTTCATTGAAATATCTTTATAAAGACTCCAATTTTATTTTTGCTTCGTCCATAACCCACTTTGTAATGTGTTGTCTTTGACACTTTTTCAGGATTAATAGGCTTCTGACTTTTTGGTTTCTTCCTTAAATTTGGTTGAAATAATGATTTTCTTTGACTATTTTTTGCAGGGATAGATGTGATATAATCTGGAAAAGGAGACCAAGGCTGCACCTGGAAAATTCAAGAACTGAAATTTTTGAAAATTTATTACAAAAATGACATGTCGACTTATCTTCAAAACAGAGTTTTGAAGAGAAGTCCTAATCTATCCGTATAATGATAAAAATCTTTGAGAGAACCACCTATCGAGGACCTCCCTCTGGCCTGCTGGCTTTCTTAGACTTTGCAAAACCAAATTGACTTAACCCTAGACCTAATGACCGAGAACACTTGTCATGACCTAGAAATATGACCTCGTGATTTTTATGAACAGACCTGAACCAGCAGTGCCAAACACGAGGGGAATGAGTGACATAAACCCTTCCGTCAGATTTATGGCATGCCTAACGAAATGCAACTAATCGAAACTGATGGGACACCTAAAAATGAAATGCAAAAAAGAGTTTTGATCTCTGACGGAGGGATAACTAGACCGACTCCAACAGGTCTCACATCTTTTTCTGTATAAATATGGTGTGTACACAGTTGGGGATCAATTCCCTTCATAATCCCATGCAAAATATTCCTTATATTTTCTTAGTAGTTGGACCAACTTTTCTTCTTGTTAAGGAGTCAGGTTATTGTTGATGTTCAAGGTTTTTCCTAGCTCAATCCCTATAGTTTTGCTATTTGAAACAAAGGTAGTGGGTATTGTTTGGTCATGAGTGTCTTTGAGAGGATCTTCTTCTAGTTCATTGTCAAATGCTGCCTCTATCATGTGACGTTGTACATGGGATCTGGATTCGTATTGGTTAATGAATTTGTTAATAACATCATCCTCTTTTTGATCTTTAAAATTGAGGGCATCTTCTATGGTTAATGGGGATCTAATGTTTTCTGTGAGGTAGGATACAAGATGTTTGTTAATTTTTATTATTGTCACGTCTGGCTAGGCTAGAGGGTATAGAGCTAGATTCTTGATGTTACTCCCTCTAGTTATGGTCATACTGCCTTGTCGGCAACTGATGTAAGCATCGACAGTTGCAAGACAAGTTCTACCTAAAATTAACGGGTGTCCATTGAGTCAGCTTTTCGGGTTGATTATTAGAAAGTTAGTAGGATATTCCCAGGAATCTATTGATACCATTACATTGTGTAGTGTACCTCCTGGTATGGCTACTGATCAGTAAGCCAGTTCTAATAAGGTGGAGGTTGGTTCCACTAATGTAATCCCAAGATTTTGATAAGTGGTGGTTGTTAAAATATTAATTGCAGCCCCTAAATCAACTAGGGAATTTGAAAAGGTTTTTCCATTGATTTTCACTGTCACTATTAGATTCCCTTGGTCTTCATATTTGACAGGTGCTTCTCTCCCTGATAACAGATCAGATAGGGTGCCAACTACTTGGACTGTTGGGTTATTTGTTATTCTCCTCCTTCATTTTTGTATACATAATTCTTTGCATATATTGGGATATCTCTGATTGCTTGGGGGAGTGGGATTTTTATATACAATTTTTTTAGTTCTCCTAGAATATCAAAGTTAGGATGTTCTATAGGGCGCAGTATGATTAATCATTCTGGTAATGGGGGAGAATACGTGGTTGCTTGGTCATGAGTTTGTTGTTTGACCACATATTCTTCTTTTAATGGTTGTTCTACAGGTAACTAATTTTCAACTTGAACATTTTTATCTCCCTAGGTTTCTATAATGCACCTAGACCTTAATTGAAGGTCGTTGCACTTCCTTAGATCAGTTTCTAGTTCTAGTGTTTCGATTATTTGAACAGATTGAACCAGTCTATTATTTGGGTTTGGGTTGGGTTGGGCTAGGAGTTACGGTCTTAAGTTGGACTAGGGATTTTGTTGTAGTAAATATTGCACTGGAAGTGTAGGTTGAGGGAATGGAATGGTTCCAGCTAGCTAATTCATCAGTCTCTACCATTTTGACTATGAGGCTTAACTCTATGAAGCGGGAGGGGACCATTGCGTTGGATATGCATTGTTTTGCCAATATGGTGGAGAGTATGGAAAATTTGGCCAATTAGATTGGCTTGTTTGATTTGGCCATGGTGGTGAGGGACATGGTTGTTCTGACTATTTTGAAAAGGGAGGTTGATTTTGCCACATTGCATTATATTGCTAAGCATGATATTGCAGAGGCTAGAAAGAAGAAGATGGATCGAAGGATATACCTGATTGTCGCGGCTACCATTTTTGGCGTTGATTAAGTAGGTACATTAGTTCTGATTCTTCTTCCACTTCTTTGTATACTTGTTGAGGGAAATTTTCCCCTAAGGCTTTTGGGTTGAAACCATAGCAGACTGAAAGTTGTCTAAACAGAGAAACACACATTCACACACCCATTATGTTATTATAGGCAAATTCTATAAGAAGAGGGGGCGTACCTTAGGTCCTATGTTTGAGAAGGTCCTTTAGGGTCCAAACCCTTATTCAAGTTCATTTTGCTCCTTTGTCCTGAAAAACAACCAATTCCAAAGAACATGGTAGTATATGGACAAAAACTTATAAAGAAGCCATCTTCATGTTATAAAGAAAGGTAGTTAGTTATGAACTTTAAACAACCATTCACATATGAATTCCAACATGAATATCATAAACATAAAGACGATTTATATAAGGAAACAAGACGTGTTTCTTTTATTATAGACAAATAAAATGCATAAAAGGAATAATTTCACCTGAGTCACCTTTCGCAGGCTCCAAGCAAAGCTTCCTTCCGGATCCGTCCAACCTCAAGCCTTTAGCAAACTCCTTCCATGACTTACTCCATGATGACATAAATAATGGATGAACATCAACACACAAGGAAACAAGGGTTTCCTGTACAAATGGGGGAAGTGCAGAAGGCACAAGGGTCTTCAGACCTGGTCACGGGAAAAATCTCAGTATAATAACCATTCTATCTCTTCTCTCCTCCTTTAGGCCTTCCCTTTGAGGTCTTTTTATACCTCTCCCAAAGTAGTTTTTTAGTTGGGAGTTGGTTGGGAACATTTGGGCCATGGGTACTAACAGGTGGTCAGCAGGTAAAACCCACGATCTCCACCCAAAATTAAGGAGTTTTATATTTTCTTAAGTGTTTTAATACATATACGTGGGTTGGGTATATACCTACCCGTGTATACACACATTTAACTCAGGGCAATGTCGCGTATAAGGGATAAACACTATTTCTTAAATTTTGGACCAGCTCTGGAAGGAGGGGTTGCCCTAGGCCATGAGTAGAGCATCACAAACCATAAGAGTGAGATTTGGAGCTATAACAATACTGCTTTCAAACTAGGAAGTGAGGGGTTCTTTTCTATGGAGTGATATTTTGTATAGATAGTGCAGACTTGAACTACATCAATGGGCACTCCTTGTGGCTATGTTTTTTTCTGCATCTGGGGCATAATATTTTCTGGTTTTTCTCTGCTTCTGCTTGTTTATGTTTCACTTGGATAATATCGAGCTACATTGTCAGAGTCCCCAATATATCAGGTTTGAAATTTTCCAATAACTTTCCAATTTTTGTGTAGGTTACTCCTCCTCTAGAGACCTTATTATCCCTTGTGAACCTTTCATGTTTCGTTGGTTTTAGCCTTGTGCTGCTTCGCGAACTCCTAATACATAAATCAATGATGTTAGCAAAATCTTCTTAATAGATGTATCCTTTTCCCATAATATTTAGTGTTTCAATCCATTGTTCCTTCATGCCTTTAATTAATGTCTTTTTTAATACATTGTCAGGTAAGGGTAATGATGCATAAGGCGATCTTTGAAGATTATACTGAAAACGTTCAACATATTCTTCTAGTGTCTCATTAGGTCTGGCTACCATCTGAAATATTTTGTCCTTTAACTCTCTAGACCTACAATAATCCTGATATTTCTTCAGGAAAGCACCTTTTATCTGATCCCAGTTGTTTATGACACCTCCACCTAACCCCATAAACCATTGTAAAGCATCCCTTTTTAATGTAGAGGGAAATAATTTCAGCTTTTAGGGATCGGTGGTATAGTCATATCCCTTTCACAACACATCGAATTTAAATAAAAAAGTGTCTAGATCTTTCGATGTTAGGCCATGGAATGTAGGGATATACTGGAGAGGAATGACCTTCATAGGTGCACTAACTATAGTTTCTACAATGGGATATTTCAATGTGGAGGTTTGGGGGGTTTGCTGGTTCTGAGCCATTTGGTCAAATATGTGTCAATATCCTTCTAGGATTTCTAGGAGGTTATTCCTATGCTATCTAGAAGGAGCAATAATGGCCTTAATAGGGATGGCTTTAACAATAATTCCTTTGCCTGGGATGATGAGAGCTCCTTGTTGAACTAATGTTTGGGGGGATATTAGCTCTTCAGGTTCTTCAGCTTTGTTCTGGGTGATTTTTACAGCACTTCCCTTATCTGGGCTACTTAATGGCTAAACTATTCCAAGAGGAGATCTTGGTTCTTCAGTTTCCCCTGTTTCTCCTCTTCCTTCGCAGAGATTACTAAGGTTCCCTTCTTGTAAAAGTTTTGGGCTAGAATTCTCAATTTCTTGAAAATCTTGCTCCTCTGTTTGGCTATGCACCTCAGCAAAGGCTAGATATGGTGATTATGTGGCTCGAAGGGAACTAGTAGGTTGCCTAGAAGCAGCTTTTCTATGTCCTACTAAAGGTTGAGATTTTGATTTTTTAAGGATTTCGTCTATAAAGGTCGATCGTCCAAGGGTGACCTGCCCCTTAGCTTTATCAAGCTTGGGTATGGGTTTAATATTCTTTTTAGGCTCTCTGCTTAGTCATGTACACAAATCAAATACTTATTTCTTCCCAAAATAACAACAAATCTATAGGAAAGTAGGTGGGGAGCAGGGTTGTTACATGCTCCATATGTAGGTTCTTACCTTCCATTTTTAAAACCCAACTCTCTCCTGGTAGGTACTTACACTATTCTCTCTTCCAAAGAAACAAATGGCTACACTCTCCCAGAAAATGGTGCCAATATGTTGAGCAATAAAAAGGGTCTTTTTAACCTCTATTTACCATACATTAATTTTCAATCTAAGTACTAACTTTTATGTCAAGAGTGTACTCAGTCTGAGGCAGTCACTTTTTCAAGAGTAATGCTAGCAGTGTAGTGCTTTATAAAAGTAAATAAATGCTGGAAACAAACTCTAAATGTAATGGCAAGAAACTTAAATGCTTTATAATTAAATTAAGAAACTATAGCAATCATCAGTCAAGGATGAAGTAATGATAAATCTTTCCCCTGTAAACTGATGTAAATGAAAATAAATCAAAGGCAATATCTCCAATCTAGGAACTAGACAGTAGTAGTCAATTTTTGCTATATTGTAGATCTTTCTATTCACACCAAAACAAATACTTGAAATGAAAATTCAATTAAGAAAAAAGGAACAACAACTAATCTATTGAAATGATCGAACAACAAAGCTTAATCTACAGGAATGAATTAAGAAGCAATCTTAACTGAAAGGAATTGAACAATAATCTTTAACTAATAAATTAATTGATAAAAAATATAAGAAAGGAACAACAAACCTAGGTAAGTCTACGAAATATTGAACTACAAACTTAATCAAATGTAAACACACAGCGACTATGGAATTAGTAATATTATTCTCCCATAATGAGTATTAACCACAGTTATAAAGGAACGAAAATTGTAGTTGTAATAGAATAGTAATCGAATGAACAACAATCACAATTGTGAGTAAACCGTAGCTAAATGGACAACAATATCAATCTGCAATTGAATAGAAATGTGAACTTGTAAATGAACAACAATACAAATCTATAAATGAACAACAATATCAATTTGTGAATGAACAACAATATCCGAATTAGACAGTACGATATTATTTTAGAATGAACAACATAACATTTCTAGTTGAAAATATTAATCTTGTTATTTCAATTACCAATTCGGTATAACAGAGCAAGTCAATGAAAAGTTAAGGAATAGAAGATTATTGAATAAAGCGAATTTAAAGGAATGCAAAGGAAATCAAAGCACACACGATTGTAATTGGAAATTAATGATACTGAAAGTAAATGATCCACTAAGGTTGGGCGCTTAGCCACCAGGGACACACTGTTGTGGTTACTCCAGGATCAGATAATGGAAGAACAACGAAGTTATGTATTAATCATAAAAACAAAGTTACAACAATCACTCTTTAAAGAGATTCGGTGATCAAAGTTCAGATTACAACAATAAATTCTATAAAACAACAATAATTTACCCTTTGGGCTAGCAGCACTGTCCCTTTTTATAATGGATAGGTAGAGATATCAAAAATACAGATAAATCTTGAGGTAGCGATCCCTCAAGATCAAAGGATATTGTGGGATTCGCCATATCTTTAGTCTTCAGTTATCTTTTCGTCCTTTTGCGTTGATACTGTGTTCCTTCTTCATTTTCTTGGTCCATGTACTCCGCTCTTGATTTTCTCATCTGGATGCAGTTTCCTATCAAAGGGACAACATTTGGTTTTTCTTGTCTTTTCCTCCGGAATGGCGATTTTCTATTTTCTTCATTTTCTGCATAAAAAAAGACAATAATTAATCACTTTACATCAATCACAAATCCCTTTAATTCTATCATAATCCTTTATCATATGACCATCTTAGAATGTAAAGAAGTTATGATTTAAAGGAAAATATAGAGAAATAAGTGGTAATTACATACCTTTTCCAATGCTCAACAAGAGGGTGAGACAAATTTGAGTCCCCTTTTATTTTGTGGTACTAGACCTCAATGAGGTGAGGGAGGCATACCCATACCCACCGGGATAACTTGGTACAAAAACAATGGTGCACCCAGAAACTTAAAACTGGGCAATGAAGTATATGCTAAATGGTACATGACATGCTGGAATAATAGATCTGAAAAGTAATACAATGTATCCCATATATATAATTCACCTAGAAAAACATGATCCAGTACTGAATACAATAGTATCTAAGGACATGAGATATAATGGCCATTCCCTCAAAAAATGGGTGGGAGGGAGGGTAGAACAACTGAAGAAGCCCTGATGAATAGGGAAGGGCTCTGCGAAATTGAATGGATCATCTGAAGGAGATGTGCATGCTGTGGACACTACGATTGGTAGGAACTAAACCCATCAAATCTATGGAACTGCATTTGAGGCTGTATCATAATAGGAATGCATCCTAGCATGTGGGGGGCTACCTGAAGGGCCACCCTCTCATGAGGTCTAAAAAATCTCACAGATACCCGGGAATCACTTGTATAATCTGTTGCATCGCTGGACCATCAAGTGTATGGATCATGAACATGAAACAACTAAGTCAAAGGAAAATAATGAGTCCCTTTTCTTGATCTGAGGCACCGAACAAGAATGGAATCTAAAACCAAGATACACTGCCCTCTAGGTCATTCTTTTGGAATAAATGAGCTGATATTGATAGAATAGGGCTCGCGATAGGTGAGGCAATGAGGATTCTCAACAAAGGCATGAGGGAAAATAGTAAATCAATGTAAACTTTGAAATTGGAACTAATACTATTACCTGTTTCGTAGAGATAACAAAAAAGTGACCTGATTTTGAAAAGGGGTGATGCAGAACACACATTGTTTCTTTAGGGCATAATTTTTGGCACTTTAATTTTTTTTATGTACATTACATTTTAGAATGGTAGTGATTTTCATGCTGATTTGAAAATGTGGGTATTCTGCATCAAACCCTTTTTTTAAAAGACCTGTTTTCGGCTTTAAATTTTCTAATATATAAAATGTAAATAATTATTTTTTAAATTTGATAATTTTTGAAGTGGTTATTTTCTTCATATTTTCTTGTTTTTTATTTTTATTTTATTTTTTTTGTAGTGAGATTTTTATTGTTTTGCATTTTTAAATTAGAAGGTCGATATTTTGAATTTTCGATATTCTACATATTTATAGCTCCTTAATTAATTTTTCAATCCACATGAAATAATTGTTTCTAAAAAACAATATTTTTTAACAATGGACATAAAAATAACCATTTTTAACATAAATATAACTAAAAAACTACGCGTTTTGATAATTTTTTGCTAGAATTGACATGTCAAAATCACAAATTTTATAAGAAAATTTTAACTAAAAATGGTTAGATAATAGTTTTTTTATGAATTTCATGTCAAAAAAATGCTCATAATCATTTTTTTCAAAAAATAATGATTAACTTAAAAACCAATGCGAAAATCACATATTACAAATATTGAACGCATAACAACCTTAATTGAGTGTTTATTCTTCTCATAAAATGTCAAAATCAAAACATTGCAAAGCTTGATTTCCAAGCATAACTTAAATTTAATCAACAATGTCATGTAATCCAAAATCCTCGTCCTCTAGAACTTCATCATTTTCTTCTTGCACAATATTTTCTGCTTCCTTTTGCTCATTTTCCTCTTCTAATGGATCTTCGATGTCTGCGAATCTCCCATTGTATGTCTTTCCAAACATTCCATGTAGTGGTGGTTGGGGTTCCTTTGCCTTTTCTGCCACACGTGATTCACTAGAGTCCCCTTTCTTCAACCCAATTTCTTGCATTGCATCTAGAAGAAATTAAAGATCATTAATTTTTTGCTGAATGAAATTGCACTGTACTGGATCTTTTCAATTGCAATGCAATTTCTTCCTTTTTGAAGACAACATGCTAGTGTTGTACCTAATTATCAAGCACAAAAGAAATAATGAACTAAATTATTACAATGACATATTAATTAAAAAATAATATATTGAAATTCAATTCCATATAATAAAACTTACCTGAGCCAAAAAATAAATCCAAAACCCAATCTCCTTCATTTGAACATATGTCTATAAGATAGTTAATCAATAATTGTGGTTTTTGGTAAGTGTTAACTATCTCTTCTTTTTCTTCTTTTTCTTCATATGTTAGTTTTCTCACAACAACACCATAAGTTAGTATTTGGCTATGACTCTTTCCATCTACCCGATTAAAAATCATAGACATATGGCTATCATCTTTTGCCCAACTATCAAGATGAATGAACTCACAATCATTTATAAATTGTTGATCTTCATTGTTAAGAAGATTTGACTTTTTCTTATAACATGAAATATTAAAAGTTCAATTAACTTGTACATAAATGAATTTTTCAACACTAATCAAATATACATTTTAAACATCTTACCATGTAAGTTGCATCCTTGAATTTGTTTTCCCCTTGAATCTTGATAATATCATTGCCAATTGTGTGTCTGAATGAAATGTCACAAATCTCCATAATGGTGATGATGTGACTTCTACAAATCTCGCAACCACTTTACTAAGAGCTTGATAAGTATAATGGTCACTATCATAGTCAATGTTTGGAATATTGAAACCATGGGGAATATCTGCAACGACTAGGGCATAATCCCTTTTAGGTATGAGTTTAGCAATGTTTTCACAGTCGCCTTGTATTACTTGATATTGAATAGTGTCTAGCCCATTCCAAATGAAATGATTAAGAGTTGGATCAAGTTCAACATTCTTAATATGTTTCTTCCTCAGTCTTTTGATCTTTATTTTTTCAATAAAGGTTTTGAAACTATCTGGCGCTCTATTATCATCCTTCCTCATCTTTTATAAAATAAACAAATATATGTGTAAGTTATAAATTAAAAATAGTACACAAATGAATAAAAATGAATGTATAAATCAAGATACCTTTTTAAATGCAAGATAAAAGGTTTTTAAAGTTGATGTAGAACTTGAATCTAGATAGTTGCGTACAACATCATCCTAACTATCTTCATTCAAAAATCTAACCATTTGTTCTTGAATTTTCGTGTAAACTTTGTGACTGCATAGATAAAGTAACAAAAAGTTAATATAATGATTTGTATAAAAAATACTACCAAGAACAACATGTTTTATTTGAAAGATAAATATAATCTAGAAATAAATAAAAATAATTCAAGAAACTTACTTTTCAAATTATTTAGACATTTCCTCCAATGATAATTCCCTTAAACTCACATGAGATAATATTTTTTTGACAAATTTTTTATCTTTCACTCCTTGCATCACCCTCCAAGGTGTGATAATCATATCATCTAGAAGTTGCTTCATTTCAAGAGCTGATTTACTGTTGCTACATATCAATGGCTTAGACTTTTTGACCCTCTAGTTTTTAATGCCAATGTCTTCCCACATGCTAAAAATCTCATCAATCAACTTCCAAACATCTCTAGTTCTAAATGCCAATTGGAAAATTTTATCAACACCTCTGAATAAATCACTATTTTTGTTGCCTTTTCCACCTTTTGAATTGGTTTTCTCTTCAATTTGATAGCCTATTTCCATACAACATTTCTTTCAGAAATCTGCCGTAACATTTATCCTATCCCCACCACATTTTTCTTGAAATTCACTATGAATAAATCTAACCCTTTGGATGAAAGTCATAGACAACCTATATTCATTATCTGAATTATGATCCCATGCCACTAACTTTGCTTCTGGATCTGATAAACCAACATAATGATACATTTCATTGTTTCAAAACATGGGTTATTAGGATATTCCTCTATAAATTGTCTTTGAGCTTCTACAGAATGGTTCCCCCCAAGCACATAATAATTGTATTCAAAACATTTTGACTTATCAAATGCTTCTTTGTTGGGAACTTGAAGTGGATCAACAAGAAGCACATAACTAACCACATGAAAATATGGATTTTACCTCATCAATGTCTTCAAGTTGTGAACATGCAGATGATGTGGCTTTCTAACTTGATATTGACATTCTCGTTCACTTGCCTTATGGGTTTGTCTAACATTAAGCTAAAATGTACGACCACCATCAATTAAGTTTATCTTTGTCAAATTCTGTCGAATGGCATTTTGTTTTGTTTTGATAGTGCCATCCTCTAAATCAGTTCCTGGTGTAATGATTTATCTACTTTCTTTTGAAGTTTCACTAGGTTCTTGATTGCTGGTAATGACTACTTCAAAATCTTCAACTTTACTTTTCTTGATCATAACATTCCCAACAAATTTATTCTTGGGAATTATTACTTTTGGTCTTTTATGGATCTTCTCAGTTCCAATGTCATCTTCAGTAATGGAAACATATGTTTCACTGCCAGTTTCAACTTCATCGTCCTCAAAAGTAACTCATTTACCCTTGCTAGATTTATCCACTAGAGACCTTTTCTTCTGATTCTTTAGATGTAGTTTGTAGCATCATCAATTACTACATTTTACTTACTTTCCATGTCTTCATCTAAGACTTAGTAAAAATTGTTGACAGCTTTCATGATATCATGCTCTATGAAATGAATGCCTCCCAACCTAATTGAAAAAACTTTCAACAAAATTATGCCAAACAAAATATTATATGTCAATAAAAACAAAGTTAAAAGATATAGCGAGACACTTTCAAGAACGCAAAATACAAATATAAATAACAATACTTACGATGTTTTGTATCATCTCATTTACGATTTGTTTACACAACTTTGTAGATATCTCTCTCATGTCATACAATGTATATGATAGTCGGTATTTAATCCTTTCATGTGACTTGGAAGATTTTGTAAGTATGTAAACAACTTTAGTGTTCGGAACCGAACACATATCTATGACTCTTTGCATCACCTCAAAAATTCCATTATCATTCATTATATCAATATATAGATATATATTGACATTTTTTCTTTCTTTTTCTTTCACATACCAGATTCCTGATGGAAATTTAACCTCTTTCGAATAATTCCAGTCTAAAATCATCTTCTTATCACTTGAGGTACTTGAAAGATTTGTAGCCATGAGCTCAGGTGGAGTTCGTTCACCAATGTTTCTTGAAGATGCACCCTTAAGAGTCTTTGGTCCAAAAAGATTCACAGAAATCTTCTTTAATACCATTTTCCTAAAAAATATAAACACATAAATTAGTAAATAAAAAAAACATATTAACTTAAATTAAAAATGAAAATATACCACAAATTTTTTGTTTGTGGGCGGGCGCGCGGTCTAGCGTGGGCGGGCAAGGGCGAGTGGGTGGGTGGATGGGTCGGGCCAGGTAGGTGGGCAGGCAAGGGCGAGTGGGTGAGTGGGTGGGGAGGACGAGGATGAGTCCGTGGGCCCTCATACCTTA
>APFE031233150.1:175079-197581 GCA_000404065.3 Pinus taeda | reverse complement strand
AAACAAAAATCAGGTTGTTTTTGGATATCTAAACATGCTTGTTCAATTGAGAATTTTTCAAAAGGTAAAGGTTGGTTTCCTTCTTGTTGGGCACATTCATGACCATATTGATCAGATGTTCAGTCAATTTTTAGTCATATTGAGGAGGAATCAAGTTGGGAGCTTGCCATCACTAATTGAATGTATTAAGAAATCATACATGCTAGAGCCTACTTTTGATGTGTTGGAAGAAACAGTTGACATGCGAAGGTTTATTCTGGGATCATATGGTGAGGGGAAATGCATTGAACAACTTAACGACATTAGCTTCCAACATCAATTTCATATCAAAATAATTGATGGAAAAACACTAATATGGGGCAAGAAGTATTCAACTACTACAGAATGGGCACCGTCATCAGGTTTGCAATTTTTGAAGTTCATTCCAGATCATCCAATATTTGCATCAAAAATATTGTTATTACAATCAGTTGGTGAAGTTCAGAATGCACGCAGACAGAATAGAGATATAAATTATTCTGATTGCTTGGAAGAAATTAAAAAATGTATTAGATATACATATGAGTACTTTGACATTGCTGATTCAGTTTGGTGGGAGTCATTTTTCAATAATCAAAGTGATATCATTTCAACAACAACAAATGAAGATATACCTTTGAAAAATCCATTTATTTGGCCACAAAATGTGTCGAATGAACATGAGGAAATAAACATTGTTTAACAGCAACAACCTCAAGGTACTATTAACTCTTCATAGGCAAAGGAAAGAGAGATGTATATTGGTTCCAGAAGGTCTCGTGCATAATGTGAAGCTATGGAATACCTTTACAGGGGTTCAATACAAGATATTAAGGAGGGTTGTATGATTGCAGTGCTAGCAGATGGAGATCCCAATGGCTATCCATTATGGGTCGCTAAAGCTATAAAGGTCTGTACAGAAAATGAGGATGTTACAAGTGTCGAAGTACATTGGTATGCCACAAATACACACCCATTCAATGGTGTGTATAAGTTAGAGATGGTAGTTGACAAAAAAAATAGCGGAAAGAGAAAAAGAAAGGGTACAAATATAAATCACCCCTGCATAGACAAATTAAAATTGGAAGATGTTGACATACTTGTTTATGACCTCAATTTAACAAATAGAAGAACTCTTCGCTTCAAGACGATAAAGATTCTAAAAAGGTTGTTACCATAAGGAACAATGTTATGATGGGAGTCTGCTGAAACCAGTCATAGATCTAGAAGAATTCTGAAACTTGAAATGTTGGGCATGCATGTGGACTCAGATGGGGCACTAGTTGATGAAAGAGAAGAATATGGAACATCTTCGTCAACATCTAGTCACTCATCTGAAGATGCGAATTCTGATGGTGTGCAAGAAAATATGAGTGATTTTGAATAATTTTTTAAGACAATTTATATCACTGATGTATGCATCGTATCTTGAAATAAAATTAATGATTTCCATATGGTCTTAAATGAGAAGTTATGAGGCATTTTTATGTTGTTGGATTATATGTCTTAATTATGATAATTTTTATTGTTTAAAATATCTACAATGCAATATTAAATTAGAGATATAATGTATGTTTTATTCAATATACAACTAATGACTTTTGAATTCATTTAGTGATGTAATTTGTTCATAATGTCATGTTTTTTTAATTTAATAGTTGAAAATTTTCAATTTCTTTTGTATCTAGCATGTTATGGTTGAAAACATGTTGAATTTATACTTAGGAAAGAAAAATTATATTCTACCAAAAGCATTAATGTGTTTTTTTCCTCATAAACAACTTTGTTTGGCACATAAAAATTTGGTTTTGCTAGTATTTTTTAAAAGGTTTGAAAATTAACCCCAAAAAAAGATCATTGTTCTAGTATCATCACTTTCGTTTTGAAGCTATATTTTGCACGAAAATTTCATAGTAAATTTCGTAGTCACTGCCATTTTTAAAACATGTTCAAAATTGACACCTAAAAAATAAAATCATTGTTCCAGTATACACACTTTTCATTTTTAGCACTGTTTTTTATGTTTTTTTGTGGTTTTTTGGCCAGGGTTCCCATTTTGAGATTATAGTTCCCGTTTCAAAGTTTACATTGATGTAATGTGGTTGAGGGATTGACACTAGGGATAATGGAAAATGTGGGGTTGATTAGATGATTTTCCCTCTCAGAGCATAAAGTACATGGTTGACCTGGCAGGGACTGACTCCACTCTGGAGGGGATAGTGACAGTATGACTGGAGGAAAAAATGGGAAACATAGGATGAACGGTATGAAAATATGGTTGGAATATTGTGACATGATAGAATGGGACATGAAACAGACTCCATGGATGCAACGGTGACTCATCACGGATGCTCTTAAAAAGGTGACTCGATGACGCTCCCACACAGAATAGTCATGGTGGGGACCATCCAAACATGAGTAAATGACGGTCACTCGAGATCAAAATTGACAAGTTGTACGACAATTATTAAGAGGAGGTGGACCTCAAAATATAAGTGTTGATTTATGAAGAAATTTGATTTTGAAAGGTAAGGAAGAGACCCTTCTTGGAAAAATGTTTTTGTGGTGAAGTGTTAAACCATCAAAAATTGAGGAAGAACCATTATGGTACTGAATGAGAGATTTCCAATGGTGTTGATGGTTCATTAAACTGAGCTACAGTTTGGTTGCAATGGGCGACAGAAAAACTATGTGTTTTTCCATAAAAGGATGTTTTCACTCCAATTTGAGAGGAGGAGAAGGTACTAAATCTTATGAATATCATAGTAGACAAATCGAACATCGGAATTGGGATCTGTGAATTTTAGGCAAGAAGCCTTACTTGTCTAAATATCGCCTTAATTATTTTTGGAACGATAGTTCATCGTGAAGAATTAAGGGAAGAGGAAAATGAGAATGAACTACTAGAGGAGGTCTAGAATCATCCTCACCCACTGAGTCAAACATGGGGACTATGTCGACATAGAGTATAATATTTGAAGATATGGTATCAAATGTCTACGATATGTGATGTGTATATGGATCACCAGAGAGGATGGTAGGAAAAATTATCAAAGGAATGGGAGGATAATCGACCATACCTAGATTCAGTGGGATCTAGGCTAAGACTTATGTTAATTAGTTGAGAAGATGGCCAAAGGAAAACCATCTTGCCACTAAACATGGGATACTGCCTGAAAACATATGTGATCGAGGGGACTGATCTGGTATGCAAAGCTGGGAATGATTCCCCCTATAACGAGGATATTTTGGAGTGGAATTGTGTTCCGAGTGCTCGAAGAAGGGATTCAAGCATCTCGGCCCAGCTTGGCATGAGAACCTCCAAAGGATGATAAGGAGATATAGGGGCCTATGTGCCCCCCAGTATGCTATGGGAGTACCAAATGCATTTAGAGTGGTGGAATCCAAGCACTTATATGGTTTATGTGATACATAATATGATTATGAATTTTTATATGATGATGATGGTTCACAATGTGTTTTGTTTATGGTTGTCTTCTATGGTATACATGTGATAAATTCCAATCCAGAATGTTATTTGAAATGGTATCTACATAGTTATTTTGGTCTTTAGGAACATGACTGAAATTAATAGTTTTATATTTGCATACCAATAGCTTAACTCGTAGATATTTTCTGAATAGAACTTGGTTATGCACATGATACACACTATTTAATTGAATGAAAAGTAGTAAGGAATCTAAATGAACATGAAGATGAAGGATGCAATGAGGTAGGGAATCGACTAACAAACCTATCACTCCATCATATATGGTTAGGTTATTGGTGGTAGGTCCAATGCACATGCCCTTCGAAAGGATTAATGTATGCAAGGGGGTAAAAATGGCCCTGGTTGCCAAGGCTAGATTCTTGAAGAAGTGAATCACACCGTCGACATGACCACTATACAATGTGGATGATGGATCCATTTGAAAGGTACAAAAGATAATGAATGAGATGATGCAATCTACCTATCTTCGTGGTAGAAATAAAGACACACAAATCAAAGGGATATGTTATGAGAAACAATTCTTGAGATAGAGTGCATTGGGAAAATTAATAGGGAGATAGCTTTCAGAATCATCCAAAAAATATGCCCCCTTGCCTAAGTGCAAGGGTAATTAGGGGTATATGTAGCTTCCATGATGTCCTCATCAAAATGGAAGATGGGCGTATGGGAGGAAGACTAACTACATGATACGACGACAGTACCTCGTGCATCAACTTGAGAGAGAAGGTTCACATACACGTCAGCTGGAATGGTAGATGACAAGCTAGTAGATGGAGGATCTGCAGATGTTGAGACCTAGGATTTTATTGAAAGATGTTCGATAGAAGTGCATGAAGAACTCAGAAAGGTTTACCTACGATGAACTCAAGGATGATGATAGGTAAAGGATATGGCCTGTGGTGTATGTCATATCAACATCGAGGGGAGGGATCACAAAGATGGGACCAGAGTCCCCTTGTTTTGGTTTACTAGTGGTACTAGAATCCATGGGTAGAGGAGTAGGTTCTCCACTACGAGTGGCCTTGTATTCACAAAGAATTTCAAGGCAATCATGAAATTCATCGAGATGAGGGCAACAATGGAAATAGTGACCATGATAATCACAGAGGGCATAAGGGTGATTTGTGCATAATGTTCTGAGTTTCTTGGGTGGACCCAGAAAGCTAACATGGACTTTAGGGATATTTGACTCAAGGAACATTTCATGAACCAAAGTTTTAAGATTAGGAAGATCAGGACAATTACTAGTGGAATTCCCAACAACTTTATGAAAAGTGCACAGAAGTGATAGTTTTGGGGCCTTAGGGGATGGAGGAGCTTGGGGATCCTTGTACTTAGGTTCTTTCCTTTTAGCCCTGCCCTTGTCTATATGCTTGTGCAACAGGACTGGGTTCCTATTGAGGTTGTGATGGAACTCAAGCAGCCGCAGGGACCTTAGGGATCGGTTGAACCGAGGTCAAAGCATGATAAGGTATTATATGAATAGGAGAAATTATTGCAAGGGGATCGATGTACCATACTCGGATCCCCAAAGTAATGTTAGGAAGAACCAGTGAAGCTATGACAGGGAGAGAAAATACTCCCAGAGGGGTGAATAAGAAAGGTATCTCACCCACAGGGTAATGTCCTGGTGGAATAGCTCCTGGATGGTTGACACTTGGAGGAACAATTCCTGGTGGAAACATAGATGAAGCACCCATAAACAAAGGAGGTACTGGGGGGTGAATCTAGAGGGCTCGGTTGGGATGGAAAAAACAAGGTGCTAAGGAGATGGCTATTGATTATATGTACCAAACTACTTGAGAGAAACCCATGATGCTTGTAACATGCAAACACTCATAGAGTTAGGCTCTAAGATGAGAGGGGGAGAACCAGGGAAAGCACCCAACAATGAGAAATATTTGTAGACTCCTAGTGGGACACCAATGAGATGAGTTGAAGACTTCTTATCTGAAATTGACAAGAGAATGGATTTGGGGGAGGTCATAGATGTCGGCTCGTAGTAAGTCAACTGATTGATGGTAAAACTCTTCCCTTCATGGGTGAAGCACATCTTATGGAACACCGCATATGTGATGAATGACATGGCATATGTGTAACTACAACCTAAGAGAACGTTGTAATCCAAAGGCGCATCAATAACCTCAATCTCTACATGGACAGTCTTATCGAAAAGGGTCATTGGATAGTTGTGGTAGATGCTAATAGGCTGGGAGGAGTGTTCATCCCAAGCGCATAAAGTGATCATCGAGGGGGAAAAATCAAGTGACTTGAGTTGTTTCCAAATGGAAATGGACATCACATAGGTGGATGCACCTTTGTAAATAATGCATCAGGAGATGATGGCATTATGGACTCAGATTGGTATCTGGAAAGTAAAGGATGAAGGTAATGGGGGATGTTTTGATCTATCAATTGGGAAGAAAATTGAATGATCGCCATAAGGATCTAATGCACCCAAATATGTTAGTCAATATTTCTTTTGAAATGGGCACGACTAGAGTACTTCCAACATCGACATGGCGACAGGTGATTGGGCCAAGTCATCTACTATACTGTATGTATGGGCAGCTTGGTTAGAAGCTGTGTTACAACATAATGGTCACTTTGGGATCTTTGGAATGGACTCAAATTTAGGTTGAGGGATCTATAACAGAACATTTGGTGTCGTAAGAGGCTCAGTAGATGCTTTTTTTTCAGACTCATTGGTGGATGAAGTTGATGGCTTGTCATATTGATGTGACCCAGTTTGCAGGTTGATATCGGAGGGGTTAACCACATCATAATGCATCATAAGGATATGGTAGTCACCAAGAACATAAGGTTAGGGGGGATGGGCTGCTTGACCTAGTTGAGGTTGAGCAACAACAAATCCTTGCCGAGGGAAAGGATTTGTAAGCATGGCCAGTTGAGATGGAATAGGATTCTTAGGCGATTGTAGACCTCTAGAAGTTGCTTGGGTTTCCCACATTTGGCACATCTAGGGTAAGAGAGGACTCTCATGTGTATAATGGCCATATACACCACAACATGCACAAGTATTGTTCATATGAATAGCCTTTTTTTTCTTGGGTTGGCTATCTTGTTGCTAGTTGTTAGTGTTAGTCTAGTTCCCTTGGGGTTCACTAGGCTGAGTACCTTGATTACCTTGGTTACCCTTTTTACCCTTCCCCTTATTCTTTTTCTTTAAATTTTTGGGATTGGTTGCACTCTACTATGCAAACACTCGACCTTGAGGGGACAGTGGCTGTTGGGGTTGAGGATGCACAGGAGGTTGCGATGCTAATGCTTAAGGGGTTGGGGTGCATGGCTGTGCATAAGGAGGAGCAATGATTTGGTAGGTAGGTTGGGGCTCTGAAAACATGTTTCTAGCAATAGGGGCATAAGTGTTAGAGGAACTGGTGCTCCCCTGTAGATAGTCATAACTTTGTTGAGTATATGGTGAGCGATGTGAAAGTGTTCCAACGATACCGCGAATGGCGTGAGATGCCCTTGGTGCATTGGCACCTCCAGGATGGGGGATGTCTAAAATGGTGATATAGACATAACTGGATTGCGCATAAACTAGGTCATATCTTAGAATGGGTTGGAGAGCTTCTTCCTCAGTCTGAGGAAAATGGGTGCTAAAAGGCTCCTAAGAAACCAATCTCGATAGACATGGTCTTCGAAGGGCAGAGCATGACTTGTGCTCATCTTTCTATGCCACTCTTGAACATGGTCGGAAAGGTGAGTGGTAGAGCACTGACAGAATGAGGTCAATAGCTTTGTACTAGTGTTGTAACGGAGAGGTAACTAGAAATATTAGAGGAATGATTTAGCAAGCATCGTGAAAATGGAATGAGATGTAGCAGGCTGGTCTACATACCATTTTGCAGTGTCTCCAGTGAGCATGTGTTGGAACAGCTGAAGATGAATGGAGTCATTGGTAATGGAGTTTGAGCAACACCACATGTGGAAGGAGTGGACGTGATTAGTAGGGTCCTCTCTATAATTACCCTCAAACTTTGGGATGTCTAAGGGAAGCTTAGTTGGCATAGAAGGCCAAGCAACATCATGGTGTTTTGCATCATTTATCAACTAGCTAAAATCTGGTAGACTTAACCTAGCCATAAAAGGGAGCATGGGGGTTACCAAACTGGTTCCTCAAACTATTCCACTTAATGTGACTACCAGGATATAACCGGAGCCAACACTAGGTTGGGTTCCTGCACCAGCTATGGGTCCATACATGGTGACGATATGCGGTGAAGGAGGCTCGCAATTGGATGAACCAAGAGAAGAGTTGGTATGGCGACTCAGAGGGCTATGAAATTGAACCCAATGGGGAGGGATAATATTCCCAGCAGAAATTGGGGTTGAAGGCCTAATAGTCTCCACGACAAATTCCTTGGTGTCACAATGGTGGTAAGACACATGTGACATGGAAATGGTGAAGGGATATCAACAGTATGCCTTTGTCTCGATGAGGAGAGATAAATTTATTATGTTAAGTCTTGTCTTGGTGGTGTAAACTAAGCACCCTTCGCTTAAGGTGTGTTTGTGTGTGCAAGTGTATTTATTTATTAAGCCCAAGTTGTCTTTGTAAGAAGGAAAAAAACTGCTGAGAAAAAACTAAAATTAACAAAAAAAATGAATAGAAAAACAATTAACTAAACCCCACCCAAACTTGGTTTTTAAACACTGTGCTAGTTGGTTGTGAAATTGACTAAAAAAAAACTAAAAAGGTCAAGAGATCTAAGTGTCGATGTGACTGGGATGAAATGACACTAGGTTGCTAGAAAGTGGTGTAGCTACAACAAAAAACCAGAGAGAACGATCGCTGCAAAAGGATAGGGAGATGGGTGAGAAGCCTAGGGAAACTAATGGGACCCTAAGGCAAATTACCAAAGAAGGTTTAATATGGAACTATGGATGGACACAACCTATCTTTAGATATCTAAATTATAAGGGGACAAATTTGGGAAATATGGATAAAAGTGTTGCAGAAACTCAAACTACTCACTGAGTTAAACTCCTATAAAGGTGGAAGTGTACTAGAAGCGCTAGGGGGTTAAATTCTACTATGAAGAGTAAATCAGAGTATATCAAGGCGTGATTTGGATGAAGCAGAGGTTAAACAACCCAGCAGACAACTCTCGGCAAAACCCAGAAACAGATATGATAAAAACTCGGAAACACTAAAATCGCAGGTATTGACCTGTTTTCAGGTGGGATTGCACTTTTTCAGCTGAAAGGTGGACTCTGGACTCTAGATCACACTTTTTTGTCTAAAAACTATGATTTCTTCTCCTTGATTCCTAGTTGGAAAATCTCTAAAAAATTGTTGTCTCTGTCCCGGCTCGTTCTTGTGACCTGTGGAAAAGACCAGAAAACTTGTGGAAGTTATAAATTTAACAGACCTAGGGTTAAAAAGATACAAAGAAACATTAAGATACTGAAAACTGAAGGTCAGCCAGGTTTTTGGATCTAAAGTATAAAACCAGTGGAGTTGCCAATTTTGTTGTAGTGTTTTCTTCTCAAAGATGTACGAAAGAACCCACTTAAGGCCGTGGATGAAAAAGAGTCTCAATAATATAAATGGTTGCTAAACATTGTAGATCTGTAGCAATTGATAGAAGCAAAACCCACCAAAATCTTGATCTATACCACAACCATATTTAAACAACAAAAAGAAATAGTAGTAACTCTAATCATCCAATGAAAACTAGATATACAGAGAATAGATTTTATTATAACACTTGTGAAGGGAACAAATAAATGTTACCAGTCCCCCTCTATGGGATGGGTTCTTAGCTATCCTCAAACTTCTTCAGCTTGTGTAGATTCTCTCAACTCTATAATGTGTGAACCCAGCAAATGAAATGTTTGAGCTCAATGGGAACTCAAATGGAAGAAAAATGGTGGTGGACAATGAAAATAATTAGAGTTACAACACTGAGTGGAACAATGAAAATAACCAAAAGTGAATAATGAATGGAAAACCCTTCTATTTATCAAAAAATATTGATTCATCCTCGAATAATGAGCAATAATAGAATATTATTAACCCCATTCTTGGAATAACCACTTGTAATATTTTATTATATTTGGTTATGAGGGAAAAAGTATTTAAACTTTTATTTAGAAATAATAAATAAATATAATAATTTATTTATCTCTCAAGGATTGGTTAAGGAATAATAACAAATAATGATTTATTTAATTAATCCTAAGGGATTTAGTGAATTTTGACAGGGAATAATAATTGCTTATTGATTAATTAATTATTCCTAGAGAAAAATAAGACAATTAATAATTTATCTGTTTATTTTTCCTAATTGGGTCAAATATGACTAGCAATAATAATTGAACAATGGTTTAATTAATTATTCCTATAAGGAAATCAAATAAATAGTGATTCATTTAATTATTCTTCATGGGTTTAATTATAAATTACTTAACAAAGATGGTTTATTAAGTAATTTCTCACAGTGAAAGCAATTTTACTATGGTAAAATTGACTTTACATGGTGTAGTTCGATCCATCTAGTAAATTAGGCTAGATGATTAATTTTTTGGTGATAATAGCCATCAGTTCCTATGCCTTCCAAATCTTTAGCATTTAATGTTGTCCAATCTTTGAACCCCAAAGTAGACGAAAAATCTGATCGGAAGAAGAAGGGACGTGGTAAGAAGAAAGATAAGGCTAGCAAAGAGAATGTGATTAGATCCAGTAATGATACTGGATAGGGAAAGAAGGAATCGAAAAATAAAGTAAAGTTCTCATGCATGTTATGCCATGGGGACCATCTTACCCATGCTTTCCCTAAGATTCAAGATGATTAGTGCTTGTTAGCTCAGTAGCGTTCTCCTAGTTCCTAGCCTGTGTTGATTAACCCTTTTCTCCAAGGGAAGAAAATGTTTGTTGGCGTTAATGTTGGTATTGAAACCCCCATAGGGGGAAACCAAGAAGGGGAATCTACATCGTATGTCTATATGGTTATGTCCCATGTTGATTTTCCTAGAAGATCACATTATTATGGTGAACCAGAACCTTCTAAGACTATGAATTCTTTCCTTATTCGATATCCACTCCATATTGAGAAGCCCATAGTTGAGGCTATACCTCAGGTGCCAAAAGGCTCTATGAAATGTTCAACTATTAATCCCAATGCTAGGGCTTCCCAAAACTATTCTATTGTTGAAGATATGGCTCAAAGCCTTACTTCAATTTTAGCATTAGAGGTACTCCAATCATGTCCCACACAAAGGAGTGAATTACTCACTATGATTAGAGTGGTGGATCTAAAAAATGTCTTTTTATAAAATTTGGTATATCAAATTCTAAGAAGAGATTCCCTCATCACATGACCTTCCATATTAAATCTACATATTGAAAAATGATTATGTTTTGAACTGTAGTTGATGAAGGGGCTTCCACATGTGTCATGTCGATGTCATGTTGGAAGGCTATTATATCTCTAAAATTTGTTGCTTCCCCTACTCTCCTTACTATATTCGATGGTCAATCCCATAAGCCTCATGGAATTCTTCCAACCTTTCCTCTATTTGTTGGGGTCAAGGTTGTCAATGTCGAGGTAGAAATAGTTGATGCCAATTTGGATTATAATTTGGTGTTGGGTCGAAATTGGGTTTATGCAATGGATGATATTGTTTCATCATCGTTACACATCCTATGATTCGCTCATGAGGGGAGAATTGTTATGATTGATCAAATGTCTTATTCTCCTAATGATCCCAATGCATCTTTTGATTCTATTGTCCCCTTAGTGAAGAATACCAAGCAACCTGTGGAGAATTTTGGAGTTGGAACCTATTCTTCATTGATAGGTACTTTTGATCTTCCTTCCCTTATTGCTCATATTAATGCTATTTCATCCTCCAAGGACACTCCTTGAAGAGGTTCTTTTAGAACCCATAATTTTCCTAATCCTTCGTCGTTACCCCCCTCTACTGCCACATTAGAGGAAGAACAAGTAGGTGGAATGGCATACATTATATCTGCAGCAAAAATTTAGTACCAATATATTGTTACTTATGCAAATTATGATCCCATTCCTCTCTCATCAAAGGATGTGGATAGAGATGTGGCTCCAGTTTGGACTCTTGACTCTACTTAAACTATGGACTACCTTGATGTAGTCTTACCATCTTAAGAGGCAATCCTAGAAGTAATTACTCGTGGAGAAAGACTGTAAAATGAATTTCATCATTGGTCATATTTTCTCCCCGACTTGCATCAACTTGAGTCAAACTTGTCCAGTCCTTTAACTGGAAGTGTTCACAAAATATTAAATCCTTTAGCCCCAACACAAATTTTTGTTGAACATAATATGTCCAATATTTCAGAAACTATTCCAGTGAACATCTCTAAGAATCCCAATATTATCAAAAATGTCTTCATCAGAGCTACATGTTCCCCTCAATAAATCAATATTTATACCGGCCCTTTTAAATAGTTTTGAGATGTGTTTTCCTGGTCTTATGAGGAAATTTCTGGAATCGATCCATTGTTAGATCAACATGAGATCAAGACTTATGAAAATGCTAAGGCTATATGACATAAGCTTGAACCAGTAAATCATAGGAAAGCAACAACTATTAAAGTTGAGGTTGAAAATATGATTAAGGTGGGTTTCATATACCCCATTTCGTTAACTGAATGGGTCTTGAATCTAGTCCCTATTGATAAAAGGCAAGGAACAGTCCGTCTATGTATTGACTTTAGGGATTTGAGTAAGGTTTTTCGTAAGGATAATTTCCCCACTCTATTTATCGATCAGATCATTGTTGAGTGTGCTTAAAATGAAGTGTTCTCCTTCATGGATAGTTTTTTAGGATATAATAAAATAACTATTTGTCCTAAAGATAAACACACGACAACATTTATTTTCCCTTGGGATACATTTGCATACAAAAGGATGTCTTTTGGCCTTAAAAATGTTGTAGCCACTTTTCAGCAGGCCATATATTATGCTTTCTACGATATCAGTCACATTATAGAAGCATATTTGGATGACCTACCTGCTCGTTCTTGAAAGAGAATTGCTCATCCACATCACCTTCGCTTGGTTTTTGAACGATGTTGTTACTATAAAATTTGGTTGAGTCCTAATAAATGTGTTTCCTCTATCACTTTTGGTTAGTTATTGGGGTTCATAATGTCAAATGAAGGGATTTGTGTTGATCCCTTCAAGGTCGACGTAATACTTCGATTTCCTCCCCCATCCATAGTTCAACAACTTCTGAGTCTATAAGTTAAAGACAATTTCTTAAGGAGATTTATTATAAATTACACTAAGATTATGAAAGGATTTATGATATTACTGAAGAAAGGAGTCTTGTTTGTTTCGAACCATTAGGCTAGGGTCCCCTGGGGTCAATTTTGTAATATTTTTTGTTATTTTTGTAAAGTTTCTATATTTTTAGTGGAGCGTGAAGATCATTAGAAGTCAAAGGGGCTTTAGGAAGGTCAAAGCCCCTTAATTGGTTAAGAAGTTAATTCCTTTTGTGACCTATCCATGGTTTCGAAATCATGGCACTGTAAAAGAAGATGTTATAAGAAGGAGTCATAGCGAGTAATAGGAAATAATCAATCATTGAAGATTTATGTATGGGCAAGTGATCTAAGTCAGAAGAGTTTGTTTTCTATACATAGGCAAAGCGGAAGGCTCTTGTAGCTATGTGCATGCAGACCTTGGAAACTTCGCAGCTGAGTGTGTGGGCCACTACAACTATGTGCATAGGGAAGAAAGAGTATGTAAGAAAAGATCTAAAGTTAATAAAGACTATTTTGGAGCAATACCTCTGTATCTGTGCCTTTATGCTTACTTTTGCATTTTCTGTGTATTTTTTATATTTTTTGCATTTATCATAAGGAACACTTATGAATGTTTAAAGCAATTGACGCAAAGTTATAATTTGTTATCTGTAAGTTATCATAACTTCTGATTTCAAAGTTTAGAGTTCGCAATGATCGGGATAAGGCCCTATAAGTAATAGAAAACCATCACACACACCTCTAGATGTCAAAACCTAGTTTTTTTCTCCCCTAATACTACCTCAGGTGAGATTGTAGCCTATGATATGAAGGTTGTTTCCAAAAGGGCTGGTAGTGTAGGGTTTTTTCTCTTGGCACAACTAACTCTGAACCTGGGTCCAAACCCCCTCAAGCCAACAAATGGTTCTGTTGCCGGGACCAAGATCTGTCTAAGGAATTTGTGATGTTGAATAAATGGTTCCCAAATAAGAAGGAGATCGAGAAGTGGATAGATTGGAAGTTGCATGAATTTGAGACCCTAAAAAACATAAACTTGAGCCTGTTGAAGGAAAAGTTGTTGAACAGATACCTATATATAGACAAACATGAAATTTTCTTCTGCTCTTTTCTATGTGAATTACGCTAATGGTTGTCTAAATTGTCGGACAATCAAGTTATGTGTAAGTTGGATAACCCTATTATGTGGACTCTATAATTGGTAAGGCACACAGAAGCTTCAAATAAAAATATCCCGAGGGTTGTCAATTACAGGATCAATAACATTTTGGGCCGATTCATTACTGAGTTCATGATCAATAGATCTGTCATTTATATCAAAGTTGAACATTTGTTTTTCAAAGGACCAAGAGCTAAGTATATGAAGTCCCTGAAAACTTGGATTAAAATTTTATTGTGCAAGAAAATGGTTATGCCATTGAATTAATGCTTAGAAGAGAATTGAATGGTACTACGCGAAGTGGAAAGACATTCAGAAGAGATCTAGATTTGGGTGTTGAGTACGTTCCTCCATTGGGAACGTTTGATAGTGGCACAGAATGTAGTATTTTGAAAAAACCTCTAGGTGCATTGCAGATGGTAAATCAAGGTATCGTGGGAATATGATATCCATCCAGTCCACCAACACCATCACCTCCACCTCACACACCTACACCTACACCTCCACCTCTGCCTCCACCTCCATTATTCAACATGGCCAACACTATAAATATGCACATATTTAGAGGCATGGGGACAAATGACCATAAAATATTTTAGTTTGTAGCAAATGTTGTGTGGAAGTGACAACAAATTATGAATGATGACTTGAAGAAAGCGTAATTGGTCACAATATTACAAGATAGGGTGTTGAGTTGGTATATTAAGTATTGTTCGACCCATCCAAATGTGAAACTGAAAGACACAAAGGAAATGCTCAATAATGAATTCAAGAATCCTTTGTTGCAAGCCCAGTCAATAAGAGGTCAAAGAGATCTAGCAGAAGGTGAATGAGTCATGTGGGACTTTGATCATAGGTTGAAATGTATGCTCCAATAGGGTAATATAAAAATCATGGATGACCAACATAAGGACTGGTACATTGCTTCACTATTGCCCAATTTGAGATTTCTATTGTCAGAGAAAAAGATTGGAATGAAAACTGAGGCCCTAGAGATTGCTATAAAATTAGAATCATTACTTATTCTGGATATGAATCTAGGAGTAGAAAAAATTCATTCATAGTTGGTTAGCCTACATATGGAGTTACAGAGCTCAAGAAGTGAAAATAGGCCTAGAGTGAGGTCCACAAAGAAGTTTGGTGCTTAAAATGTAAAGGCCATGGTCATGACAAGGATCATTGCCAAGTGTATAAGAATTACCTAGTTGGGGGAGGTCATGTTCCCCTGAAGCCTGATAATATTGCTAGGAAAAGTACGGGTGTAGTACTGTGGTGCCCTATTTGTCAAATTATAGGAAAACATACAATGGATAATTTTCATTTACTGCAGAAGTGTGTCTAGAATCCTGAACAACTATTCTATAATTTTTGTAAGTCTATGGGTCAAGACGAGCGCAATTGCCATAGTTATGAATTGATGATGGATAAAACACCAACATAGAGAGTACATATCAAAGTTTTTCCTTAGGATCAAAGTGCAATTGTAGTGTGTGGAGGATTTACAGGTCGATGAAGAGGATGAGGAGGAGGGGCTCGAAGAGGTTGTGGCCAGATCATTTGTTACAAATGTGGAGAACCAAGTCACTTTGCACAAGATTGTTAGAATCCAACACATCCTCATGTAAATATTATCAATAGTTTGACCATTTCATAGAGGATTGTCCTGTGCTCATGGCGAAGATGCAAAAAAAGAAGACCCAGACTCAGCAGCCTACCCAAAAAATCTTGATGATGAGATCAGAACCGTGCGAGGGTCCTAGTGTTAATATCATCACGTGAAGTGACATAGTTATCAAGGAGGATAAAGGGAAGTAACCAAAGGAAAACATATGGGTTCACAAGGCTACTAACAAGGAACCCGGATTCGATGTAAATAAAGTAAAAGAAACGTTTATGAATGAAAAAAGGATATTCACAGACACAAGAGCTTCTACATTAAGGACTCAAAGTACGTGCACAAAGAAACCTGAAGGAGTCATTACTCTCCCAGAAACAGATCCCTCATTGCTAGAATCTTTCTTGCAGACCTGAATGATGATCCTAAGTGATAACAAGGAAGTAGAAGGACTATAAGAATTGATAGATAACTGCACTAATAAGAATAAGCCACTAGCAGAACAATGTGCAGAACATGAGGTTAACAAAAGCAAGAAAAGGACTGGTTGCAAATGAGGTTGTCTACCCAGATTGAAGATTTTGAAATGGACTAGGTAGTTCTTGATTTCGAGTCTAGTGAAAATGTTCTACCAAAGCAAACTTGGGAAATAATGGGAAGATTAGCATTGCAGTGGTCCCCGATCTAGCTGAGAATGGAGAATCAACAAAATATTATTCCTATCGGGTTTGTACATGGGGTGACTATGGATATTTAAGGGGCGCATGCCATACCTGACTTTGAAGTGATTGAAATAGTGGATGATAGTAACCCATACCCAACACTGTTTGGAATTGATTGGGCATTTGATATGAATGCAATCATCAACCTGAAAAAGTGAAGTATGACATTTGAAAAGAAAGAACTAAGGGTTATTATGACATTGGATACAGTCGAGGGTATGTGACATACTGAACCCATCCATGATTATGATGAAGAGGATGATATTGAGAAAATATGTAGCCTTACTATGCTAGATGAAGATTAGGTCAACCCTACGATAGATGGGTGATTATGTGGGAGAAGAACAACTCCTGTAGTTCAAATTCAGATGAGGAGCTTGAACACTAGAAAAATAGGTTGCATGAGGTCTTGTCACTTCGATGCAACAGGCTCACAAATTCACTCTGATGTATATCCATTGAGGAATGCAACTTAGCGTACTCTGATGGCTTAGAAGATGTTAATTTATTTTTGGAAAATTTTGAAAGGGGTGTACTAGACGAACATCAGTTCCATGCATTAGACATCACACTGAGAGCTACGCCTACAAGATGGTGGGGTATGCATAAGAAAAACTTTGCAGATTGGAAGGAATATATACAGCTGATGATTTTTTATTTAGGTATGCCAATACCCACATTACGGAGAAATATATAGGGAAGGACAATCTGTGTGAGCATATGGATTGATGGATGAAAGCACGGGGAGAAGAACCACAACCAAAATGGGTTCATATATTCTACCACACTTTGGATACAATTCCAATGAACTAGTATTGAGAAATGGAGTTGTGACATGGAACCATAGAATGAGATATCCTGAAGGAAATTTTTCTACTCACTTTTATCTCTGAATATGGATTTGGGTGTATTGATGAAGCATTATAGGATATCAAAGCTACAATATTCCTGAAGAAACTGTTGCATGGGTACAACCAGATTGGACTACACAGTTGTGCAATGAACTTGAATGCTACAATGTAACCACTGAGGAAGGTGAAGAATATCCTACAAACATCAATATTCCTGAGTCAGAAGGATAGTGCGAAGTCACAGGGCTTGAGGTGGAATTTCATGACATTTCACAATCATTGAAGACCACATAGGTGAATATTGGATCTAAAGTGTAGCCAAAGTTTGCAAACATAGGGGACTATCAAGATGAAGATACAGTGGAAAAAGTCACAGAGCTACTACGAGAGTACTAGGACTTGGTTCCCACCAAGTTTTCTGATTTGAAAGGGATAGTAGGCGATTTAGTCATTATGAAGATCACTCTAAAGCCTAATAAGAAGCTAGTGCAACATCTCCCCTAGCAGTTGAATCCTATGTGTAAAGAGAAAGTGTGTGAAGAATTAAATAATATGCTTGCAGCCGATATTATTGAAATTGTCGAGGAATCGGACTAGGTTAGTCCCATGGTGGTTCAGGAAAAGAAGACATAGGGTGAGATTTGGATATGCGTAGACTTAAGGAAGTTGAATGACGCTTGTGTTCATGATCAATTTCCTACATCATTTATAGATGAAGTACTGGAAAGTGATGGAGGTCAGGAAGCCTATTCGTTTACTGATGGGTTCTCAGGATACCATCAAATCAAGATAGCACTGAAGGATAGGAGTAAGACTATCTTCGCTACTGAATGGGGTTGTTTTTAGTACATAGTTATGCCTTTTAGAATTAAGAACTCCCTTGCAATCTTCTCTAGGGTGGTAGTCACAACCTTCAAAGAGTTTATTCTCAAGTTTTTAGAGGTTGACTACAATGATTGGAAAATGTTTGGGTTAGTAAATAGACATGTCGTTAGTCGTTGCCTCATGTTGGATACTTGTTGAAAGTATCAGATATCCCTTAATCTAAAGAAATGCATATTTTGCGTACCATGCAGGATATTGTTGGGCCATGTCGTATGTAAGAATGGTTTGATGGTAGACCATGCCAAAATTGCAGTGATTATTAATTTAGAACCTCCAGAGAATGTCAAGCAACTACGCATGACGTTGGGCCACACAAGGTATTACACAAAATTAATTAAAGCATATGCAGAGGTCACTGTGCCCATGGAAAAATTGTTGAAAAAGGATGCGAAATTTTGGTGGGAAGAATATGTGCAGCATTTTGATGTGCACATTATAGATGATCATTTCGCAGATATAATCCCATTCTTGTCTACCAGTACAACTCCTGAGCGGTATTTGACAATCCAAAAGAAGGAATAAGTGGGCTGGGTTGTAGATTTATCTATCATTGCAAGACACTCATATAAAATGGGGTTCGATGAAATATTGCAGAGATACCTTCTAGACTATGAGCGAAAAAGCATTCTTGTTGCAGCACATGGAGGGGTTGCAAGAGGACATTATGCAAGAAGAACCACTATGGAGAAGATCCTACAAGTAGGACTATGGTGGCCAAATGTGCATAAGGATTCCAAGGCTTATTCCAGGCCATGTGACATATGTCATAGAAGGGGAAGACTATCGTGAAGGGATGAATTTCCCTTGAACCTAGAGGTGTCATTACAAGCATTTGATAAATGGGTGATAGACTTCATAGTGCCAATCTTGCCACTGGGAAGAAGATAGGAGCAAGATACATCATTACAATGATCAAATATCTAACTAGGTGGGTTAAGGCACAGCCTATAAGGGATTTTAGTGTAACCACAACTCTAAAGTTCATTTTCAAATACATTTTGTCTCAATTTGGCTGCCCTAAGATCTTGATGAGCAATAGAGGTTCACACTTCTTAAATGAGACTATTGTTGCTTTGCTCAATGAATTCTAGATGTATCACTAGAAGAGTATGTCATATCACCCTCAAGCAAACAACACAGTTGAAGCCTTTAACAAAATCTTGGAGAACACCTTAATGAATATTTGTAATGCGAAGCGAAATGATTGGGATGTGTGCACACCAGTTTTTCTATGGGCATTTATAACTACCTGCAAAAAGTTGATGGGATAAATGTCATTCGGACTGGTCTATGGACAAACATTTGTAATGCCAATGGAGTACATAGTGCCCGATTTGCGGATTGTTGTAGTTATAGACATGGTCCTTTGCGATACCATGGCAGACACCTCATGCAGTTAGTTGAGCTAGAGGAAGATCACTTCTTGGGAGGTTTTCATCAGCAAGTGTAGAAGGATCATGAAAAGGCATGGCATGATCACCATATCAAACAGTGCACCTTTAAGAATGAATATTTGGTATTGTTGTATCACAGTAAGTTCACAAATTTTTTGGGGAAGTTCCAAATACATTGGTTGGGGCCATATCTTACTAAGGAGATTATGGATGGAGGTGCAATTTAGCTTGTGAAGATAAATGGGGAGTTGCTTCTGGGAAAGGTTAATGGGAGTCGGTTAAAGTTATACAGGGCTGATCTCAGCTTTGCACAATGACTATGTGGATGCAGGATAGTCTTATTGCTCCAGGAAGTTACAAGGGACTGCATGACTATAAAATACATTGGCAAAAGAAAGGTTAGGTCAAGTGAAGGGGTTGTGCGATGAATCAAGGGAAGGTGTAGAGGAGAGATGAAATGAAGGAGCTACACTAGGATACTTGGTCCCACACAGCCTAGCCAAAAGGTGATCACTGGAAGCACTATAATTGATTGGAAATCTTTGGAAATCTCCATATCTTTGGAAATCTACTGCCAAAAATGCATTAATGGTAGGAAATTGGAGGGAATAGACATATTTGAATTCAAATTGATCTATAAATATGGTATCTCGCTCCATATTTGAATACTTTTCTTCCTAATAATTTTCCATAAGCTTTTGTGCCTGATTTTGCACTAAGGTAAGTGTTTTATGTGTGCCAGTGATTGGGGAAGGATTAAGGAGAAGATTTCACAACTAGGATTTGCAAATCTAACTTACTGGGAGTGAGATATGTTCATTAAGAAGATGTCTGCAACTCAATCTAAGACAGAGCTAGCCCAACCTATACCCACAAGGTTGCCTACTATAGTGCCTAGGTCACCACAACCTAAACCATATGCTTCCATGTTAGGAGATAAGAAGCAGAAAAAGGCTCAATAAGCACCTTTGTGACAATCACCACAGAAAAATCCTACAGAAATCCACCAGAAGGGGAAGATGGATAGGTTCAAATAGTTGAGAGAGCCTGTGGACCTAGATGAGGAAGAACTACATGGAGGAATAGAGGATAGTGTTGTAGAGGAGGTTGAGCCAATAACTTGGCTACCTCCATATATACCACCAGTAAAAGCCAAGAAGAAAGTACCCAGGAACCCATATTCAACGATGTTCATGATCTTGACACCTTTGCTACCAGAGAATGCATTGCTTGAGATAAATTTCCCGCCCTAGATACCATACTTGAAAATGGAGGATTGGGACCTGGGGGATCACATGAAGTTCCCATAATTGGCATCGAGTAAGTACCTAAATAAGGTATAATATGAAGAGTCAGACATCACGCGACTTGAACCACTGAAATGAGTGGCTGGCATTGGGGGTGGGGCTCCTAAATATGTTATGGGTGTCGCATTTCAATCCCACCACTATTAATGCAATTTGTGTGTGCCAATTATTAAAAGTAGTGCATGATGGGTGCCTTTGGTTGGGAGGGCCCATCCTGATCACTGACATGCTAATCCATAGAATAACATTGTTGCCTTACCAAGGAGTGGACCCTATGGAGGATTTCATAGGAAAGTTGTTGGAGAAGAGGTTGGTACATCAAATGAAGAGTGACTTCTTGCTATTTAAGAAGTCACAAGGATATGCTAGAAGTTCCATATCTGATGGCACGGTGCAATTTGTTGCACAAATCTTGGCTAGCAAGATATTAAGGAAGTGTCACGTCAATGAAACGCTAGCACTAGTAGTCTCTTTGGCTATGCAATGCACCAAAGGAGTCTGGTATAATTGGGCTCAACATCTGTGTCATGAATTTATGGACAACTGTAGAGAAGCCTAGGATGAGGGCAAGGAATTCCACTATGCATGGTTGTTATTTTTTATTACATTGGTGGCCTAGAGTATGCTTGAAGAGAGTCAGTTCCCTCAAAAGGACTCAGATTTACCTAAGGCGGCGAAGTTCGCTTCTTTGTGGGCCACCAAAGACCCCAAGCGAGTTATGGAGATGAAGATATTTAGGGTCTTATTTGATTCAAAACTAAGAATGGTGATTAACCAATAGACAAGGTTATCACCAAGTTTGCATGTGAAGTACCTCAATGTCGCATATTTCAAGTCCAATTTCAATAATCTCCATATACATGTAAAGAAATATGCCCAGGACACATGGAACAAGTCTCCATACTTAATCGTCGAGGACAATATTTTAGGGGTTCTTAGTAAGTGGCCAAATGATTGGCTCACCCCTTCTGATGCCAATGTAGGTACAAGATTGTTGAAGGTGCAGTAGCGTACACAACAACAACAATCATAGTAGCAAAGGAAAAGAAGCAGGAGACATAGAAGGTTTTTGCTAAAGAGAAGGATGCAAAAAAATAAAATTCTGCGCAACAGAAAGAAGTTGTTGCAACGCAAAAGGAGGTGACAAAATAAATGGTCTCTTCCAAAGAGACCAATGCACCAAAGGAGAAGACTACCACTACGTCACATGCCACCATTGAATTTAGCAAGTCAAAAATAGAGCACGCACATGGAACAAGTTTCCATAATTAGTCACAGAGAAAAATATTTTAGGCGTTCTTAGTAAGTGGCCAAGTGACTGGCTCACCCCTTATGATTTCGGTGTAGGTACCAGTAAGACTACTGAAGGTGCAATAGTGTAGACTCCAACAACAACTACAGTAGCAAAGGAAAAGAAGGAGGCATAGAAGGCTTCCACTAAAGAGAAGGATGCAAAAAAATAAAATGTTATGCAGCAGAAAGAGTTGACAAAAGAAATGGTCCATGCCAAAGAGACTAATGAACCGAATGAAAAAACTACCACTACATCATGGGCCACCATTGAAATTAGCGAGTCAGAAACAAAGTGAACTAATGTTGAAGGGGAAATAGAGGGTGAAGAGTGTCATGCGGAAAGAGTTAATCTTGCGGACAAAACCAACCTCCCTAGAAGCTTAAGGCTTTCCAGTGACAGACAAGACAATTAAGAACAATCCTTCTCTAAACATGCATTTACCATACAAGAAATCAAGTGTTTAGATCCT
>APFE031233150.1:116678-154178 GCA_000404065.3 Pinus taeda | reverse complement strand
GGGAAGGTGAATGTGGTTTTATCTTGATCTTCATGTGCTACTTGAATCTAATTGTAACCACTAAAACCATCCAAAAATTAGAAGTACTTCTTACATACTAATGTATCTAACACTTGATCTATAAACGACAAAGGAAAATGATCTTTCAGGGTAGCTTTATTCAATTCTCGATAATAAGTACATACCCTCCATTTACCATTAGTTTTAGGCACAATCACTAGAGGAGAAACCCACTAGCCGTCTGAAATTGGGTAAATAAAATTTACATTCAACAATTTTTGCACCTCTTCTTTTACAATTTCCCTAAGATTTGGATTCATCCTTCTTTGAGGTTGTCTCATAGGTTTACAATTTTCTCAATGTAGATGTGATGTATACAAGTCTTAGGACTAATTCCTTTCATTTCAGTGTATTCACATGCATACGTAGAAGAATGTTGTTGGAAAGTTTTGATTCGATTTCCCTATTGTAATTTTCCCAAGTTAATGTTTATGTTCAATGTTTTCCCTAGAAAAATTTCAACTGTAGAGCTACCAAATTATTCCATAGAATAAAGAGACATCTTCCTAGATGACAAATATTCAATATTAGATTTTTCTTGAAACTTATCATGTTCATATTATGGAGATGATTCAAAATTTTCCATTGTATTTAAGATTTGACTGTCTTCACTAATGGTTGAAATAGTAAAGAGACGTTGAATATCATTTTGATCATAAATCCATTCTTGTCATCTATCTCTATGATTATTATTTCTGGAGGATATAGAGTGAATTTCTTAGTTGAATTACCATCAGAGATATACATATCACCAGATCTATAGCTAATGAAAGCATCAGCTGTATCTAGCCAAGGTCTTCCGAATATAAGTGGATGTCCTCCTAGATTGCTCTTTGGGGTTAGGACCATAAAATCAACATGGTACTCCCAAGAGTCTAAAGACACTAAAATATCTTCTAACACACCATTTGGTTTGATTACAGATCTATCTACCAATTGCAGTGGTGTAGGTGTATAAAGAAGATTGGGAAGTTTGAGTTGTTCCATGGTTTGTTTTATCATGATGTTTATTGCTGCTCCTAAGTCAATCAATGTATTTGGGATTAAAATTCCATTGATATGTGTTTTTACAACTAGACTTTTTGGATGTTCATATTTTTGTATGGTAACTTTTGCCATCATTATGTCTACTATTTTTCCTGCTAGATGAATTCTGTTGAGTTCTTTTGTTTTTCTTCTTGGCTTCCTCATGCTCAATTCCTTTAAATTGGGATCTCTTGAATGGCTTGTAACAAAGGGATTTTGATACAGACATTTTTGAATTCATCTAGAAAATCATAATTAGGAAACATAATATGCTTTTCTACCCCTCTATCAACTTGTAATATTTCCGGGAAAGGAGGTGTACAAGTGGATATTGGTTGTTTCTCTATGATAGGAGATGAGTTTATTGGTTCTTTCTATTTTTCATTTTTAATATTCTAGTTTTGAGGAGATGTTCCTTCAAAAATTTTATTTTGCTGTAGAGAATCTTCCTCTAAATTGTCTTGTTCTTTAATAACTATATAAGGCTTTTTATTTTATAATATCCTAGCACATCTCAATTGGACATCATTGAGATCTATGGAGTGATAACGTAAGTTGGAAATTATTGTCCTTCCACCATATAGGTATTCTGAAGATTTTTATTGTTGGGGTTAGGTAATGGTTGGGTAGGTAACTGATTTGGTCTCTGTGGAAATGGCAGTGAAAGTTGAGGGTTTTGGTTTTGAAGTTGGGGCTGTCGATTTTGTTGGGGAGGATAGTTTGGATATGATGGAGGATATTGATAGTATGGAGAGAATATTCCATAAGGATTCTTCATTCTTTGAGCCCAAGGTTGAGTTTGAGATTGACATTAAGGCCAGGCTTGTTGCCAAGAATTCCAATTTGGAGGGGGTTTCATATACATTTGGCTATTGAACAGCTGATTTTTTTGCGCTTGCTAAGGTCTTCTAGGGACAAAGCAAAGAGACTCTGTTGGATATGAAATTGTTTCCTCTTGAAAAACACCCTTAATAACAGGGATTGAAGGACAAATTTTGCTCTCATGGTTTTCTGAACAAATCGGACAAGTCTCTATGACTTTTGCATCTAAAGGGCATTCTCTTAAAGTGTGCTTCTTTCTGCATTTGGGATAGAAAATAGCCAGAGCATCAGCCTTAGTTTTCTACTTATTTTTTAACTTAAGGGTGTCTATCTATTCACTAAGGATCCCTAGAATATCTATTTTAAATTCATCAAGCATGTTTCCAATTTCTGCCCTACTCACTGATCCAGTTGCAGATTTATTCACCCTAACAAGAGAAGGATCTCTTGGACCTTTCCCAGTGTTTGATATTCCTCTTGAAAGATGAAAATATATTTATCCAATACCACTTAATGGGAGTTGAGAGATATATCCCTTCCCCATCATGTTAAGGATATCTATCCACTCATCTCTAATGGCTTTTAATAAAAGAGCTTTTAAAGTATCTTGATCTAAGATATCCATTTTTTTCTCTTTTTAAGTTATAGTTGAATCTCTCAATTAAATCCTCTAAATTTTAATTCTCTCTTTGCATAATTTTGAACACTTATTCCTTGTGATTTGTAGGCATGAAATAATCCAAATACCTGTCTAAAAACACTTTCTTCATGTCATTCCATGTTCTAATGGAGTAAGTGACCAATCCCATGAACCATTTTAAAGTAGCTCCTTTCAATGTTGAAGGGAGAAATTTGAGTTTTTGAGAGTCTTGTAAATAATCATAAGTTCTACACAAGACTTCAAATTCAAATACGAATGTTTTAGGGTCTTCGCTTTTTAATCTATGAAAATTTGGGAGGATAGAAGGTGAGATATTTTTCATTGTGGCATCTATTTCTTCATCAACTATAGGGAATCCAAAAGAATTATCAACTTCCCTATTTCCTCTACCTTTTCCATTATTTCCTCTGCCTTCTCCATTATTTCCTCTACCTCTTCCTCTACCTCCTCCTCCTCCAAACAACAATAATTTTCTGTCCTCCCCTTCTTCTACCATTATAAAATCTTTAGATTTAATATAAGATTCAACCTACAAAGTCAATTGCTCTTCCTATGGTTCCTCCATCAATGGTATGTGGAAGAGAGGTTTTACTTCTTCTTCTCCACTAGGTATTCTTAATTCTTCAACTAAAATATGTTCCCCTATAGAGGTGAGAAAGGTTACTCCTTCTGTTGGAGATCCAAGATTTTCTTCCTTTAGGACTACCTCAGTAGATGAAGTAGGAGATACTCTTGATTGAATTTCTGACCTTAGAAATTTAGGAGGTCTATGGATAGGAATATGAGCTTGATATGGAGGTGTATCTCTCCTTAGTCTTGGTGGAGTAGGTGTTGTTGTAGGAATTGAACTCCCACCTCTAGCTATGAATCTACCCCTAGAGTCTCTTTCTCTACACATTTGTTTTTTAATATAAGAGATAAGGTTACCTAATTACACTTCCCTACAAATGACGCTAAAATGTTTAGTCAATTTATTGTCCTAAATTTCTTTCATGAATTATCAACCGAGTTTTGTAGACTTATGAAATGTGATGCACTATATGTGCTTAGTTAACTTTTCTCTTACTTCTGTTGTTTTGTATTTTTATGTTTGTTTTGGGGGTTTATGTTCTTTGATGTTTAAGAATATACAATCTATGAGAGATTTAAATGAATATAATGAGTTTTAAAGGAAAATAAACATTCCTGAGTTAGTCTAATCTCCTAAAAATGAACCAAGAACCTTTTAACTAGTTGGAACCTAATAAGAAAAATAGAGCATCTACCTTATCTTACCATTTAGTCCTAATCCATGGATCTAATTCTTAAAAAAAAAAGTGATGTTGATGCAAAAGGTAATTCAATAATTGCATTCATTTAGCCATTCAATCATTCAATTTTGGAATATGATAGAGTCAATCTCCTTGAAATGATTTTTTGGAATTTTAAGTGATGCAACTAAGTAATGACTTGAAAAGAGACAAGAAAAGATGACAATATGTAAAACTAACAATGTGTCGGGTAAGCTCAATGACTACATGAATTAGATATTTAACCATTTAAGTTAGAATTATCATCATTTTGAAATGGTTTTGAGAAAATCTATTAATATACCTAATTGACAGTTCTATGCCAAGAAAGCGAGTAATCAAAACAATAAGAAGCTAAGCAATTGTGTATTCTCATTACATCATTTTTCATTCAGTAATTTCTCATACAATATATCAAAAGAATAAGACTTGCACAATGGTGATTTTATCCTTACACTATTGGTTACAAATTGAAATGATACAAAATTAGAGAAATCAGACTTGTAGAAAACAAAGTAATAGAAATTAAACTGAAAACAACAAGTGAAAAATCTCCTTCGTTGTAGGGGCCCTCTGCAACTATTGTGGCTGGATGATAGATAATTAAAGATGCACTTTTAAACCACCATTGACAAAACAAAGTTTGTATTATCAACAAAACAAAGTCTGAACAGAGTATTTAAAAAAGGCCAGTAATTCCTTCTAACTTCTGACTACTTGTTGGTTTCATTCAATCGACATTTACAGAAATAACATAGTTGTCTAAGAGAAAATATCATTACAGGTGGCTAATCTGAATCTATCATGACTGTTTATAAGAAAACATGCTACAAGTGGCTTAATTCGAATTATAATGAGATTGTTAAACTTCTTATCAGCTACAGGTGGCTTGATCTGCATTAACTCCTCAACTTTTGATCAGTTACAAGTGGCTTAATCTGCATTAACTCTTCAACAGAGCTATTAGACTCTAGATTAGATATGAAAGAGAAAATCAAGAGTCCTATTGCTACTAGATAACGTATTTGACTCCATCTTTGGCCATGACTTTAGGTATGTTCTTAGGTCGATCTAGACCGAGTGAGTAGGATAGAATCCATGTGGAGATGATTCTCGAAATTCCCAAGTGGCCCAGTACTTCATTTGACACCTATAACCTACCAAACCATGAGAGTAGCTACTGAACCCACAGTTAGATGCAGAATATGTTGCATTCTGTAGCTAATTTTCAAATATCTATTAAAATAGAAAGGACATGAAAACATAATATGGTGATCATTTTAATGCTTTCCTAAGACCAAAATCTAGCATTTATCATTGATTGGATCTATAGTCTTGTGAGAAATCAAGAGAAAAAACTGAGAACAAATGTCATGGGGAAGGTAATTCCGAGTTTCAACACTAATGGTCAGGTTGAAGCCATAAACAAATCCCTGAAAATCATCCTGCAAACGATGATCAATAAAGCTACATACAACTGGCACATCATGCTATATCTTACAATTTGGGCATATCAAATGTCAGTTAAGACTGCCATGGCTTTCACTCCTTTTCAGTTAGTTTACAGTTTCGAATCAATCTTCCCTGTAGAATGTGAGATTCAGTCCCTTAAATTAGCAGTCTAACTTCTTCCAGACACATCTAGTCTTGAAGAAAACCTTATTCATTTGGAACATCTTGATGATCATCACCAAGATGCAACCACAATAAATAAGTCTCATGAAAAGAAAGTAAAAATCTAATATGACTAGTCTGTGGTCCTAGGGTTTTCTCTAAAGGTGACCTTGTCTTGGTCTATGACCAAGATAAAGACACCTTGGTGGTAGACAAGTTTAAACCTATGTGGTACAGTCCATTCATCATTAAAAAGGCCTTGAAGAAAGGTTCCTATGAGTTGGTTACCTTTGATGGAAATGTGTATTTCGAGCTCAGAAATGGGCTCTATCTTAAGAAGTATTATGCCGAGGTTATTTCCTAGCATTTGATTTGTTTTGTAGATATTGTACATAGTTGCTTATTTATGTTTATGGATCTCATGGTGATGGTGGTATTTTGGTTTGCTTTGGCATGTGTAAATGGGTGATATGATGTATCTAAGATTTGCTAATATTCTTAGTAGACATACTCAGAACTTAGCTTCCATTGCTTGGGTAATATACTATCCATCTTGTCTGTTTTTAATCACAAGAAGTACATGTATCAGTCTTGCATCCAATAATATGGCTAAATATAATGATTTCATTAATTTACTATGTGAAGAAATATATTTTAGTGTTGAAGCATTAGTAGTTTATTTGGATTCACTGTTGGTGGTGTCTCAACTAAATAACATATATCGTGTGAGAGATCCTTTATTACATCGCCGATTTCTGAGAGTGAGATTATTGCAAAGATCATTTATTTTTATTTCTTTCTTTCATATTCCATGATTAAAAAAATTATTTGTTGATTCTATAGCTAATCAATCATTAGATTCACATATTAATCATTCATCACATTAAAATCAAAGTACCATGAAATCATTTGTATATATGACCAAACCGTCGAGAAAATATCTGTATATAGATAGGAATAGTATGTTCAAAATATTAAAAAATGTGGAAAAATGTCCTAAACAATTAGGACTTAAACCCGATCATGTCCATAAAATATCAATCACCTAAAAACTAAGTCTATGGGCCCTTCCCTGGATGTGTGCCACAGAAGAAGACGATGTCATTTTCCGCCCATCGAAAGAGCTGCACCCACTCTCATGGTACTCCTACCACCCACCTCTAAAGACCTTGGTGGAGATCCTTTCTACCTACCATTTTCCTCTACATTGTGTGTAAGAATCTCTCAGTCTCAGCTACTTCCCTCTCTGCATCTCTCCCAAGATGCTTGTGCGTAGGCAAACCCTCAAGTCTTACTGGTCCAACATTTACATCATAATCAAATAATTTGTCAATATTTTTGCTTCACAGGATTAGTTTTTTAAATTCTTAAATATCATATTCAAAATGATAAAAAAAAATAAAATTTAAATTCTTTTACCAATCTCGCCACATGCAGTTCCCTTGAGAAACGCTAGATCTAGATCCTCTTGGTAGTCTATTCGTAAGTAGAGATAGTCATCTATAACTATGATATGTTCTTCCCACCAAAGGAAGAAGTAATCATCAAATGTTTCTTAGGTGACTTCGCCCCCGCCTAGTCACCTGATCATATCTAACCATCTGGCCATCGTCAGATCTCTGGGACTGCTAATGATGGTAGACACTCTGGGTTAGAGTGTTGATACTCTCTCAAAGAAGAAGGAGAAAACTATTCTACCATAGCCAAAATTACTTGTTTTCCCTCATCTCACTGAAATTAGTTTCTTTTTCATTCAAGTGAGGATGATTATGCAACAATCAAATACTTTGGGTCAAACACACTCTACTGCTAGGAACATGGTTGGTCAAGAGGCCTGGTGTAGATCTACTGAGCCTGCCACTTTGACAATGGTAAAGAGAATTATTTTGATTGGAAAGTGGCTCACATTCGTGATCGGAATTTGAGATTCGACCTTCTTTGTTCCCTTTGTGCAGTAGAGGTATATACAATCAAAAACACTTAAGCCTCCTCAGGCCCTATATTTTATATCAACTACATCCCATTTTCGGGAAATTCTTGTAATGAAGTAAATACCTTTTCTAGTTATTTCTAAAGGAATTTGATCTATCATAAAGCCCTCTTGGTTAGGGTCCCTATAATATACAAACATTTCTAGCAACCGAGTTTGGGTTTTCATGTTTGATAGCATATAAAATTTAAGCAAACCATAATTTTTCAATGCATCTAATGCCACTGGATGTCCCAAAACCTCACTATCAACATCGCTATGCCCTATTTCCTTCCAAACAATTGACATCCAAAAATTTGAGGAAGTTTCATCTGTTAGATTTTGAGTTTTTCAATTCTACCTGCGTGTACGTGACTTTTCTAAAAGGCAGTTGTGTGTACAAGCAACTTCTCTTTTGAAAAATCATGTGTAGGGCTTTCTACATGTGGATTTCAAAACCTCAACCTACATACACACAGAATTAAAATTCTAATTCAAAATCCCTACAATGAAAAATCATTTCAATTGATTCAAAGTGCACGAAATAATGAAAAATTGAGTTTAGAATTACCTGGAAGTTGTTGGTTGACAAATGGGTTGAGGAATCACTGAATGTGGTTGCCCAAATATTTCTTCCAAGCTCTCAAACTCTCAACATTTTCAAGTCAAAATGAATTGTGGTGAATAGAAACACATTTTTATAATGAAATTTTATAAACCCACTTTTTGAAAGTTCATATTTTTAATTTTTATTATTTCATGAACTTTTAATTTTTGGCTTCAAATGTTGGGGAAGGTTGTTTTTTTCATGGTAAGTGAAGACTTTGAGATGTTTTTTCAACACTTTGACTCCATGATTGCAACGTCAAGTTGTATTGTTGCATTGCATATTGAATACTTGTATCCTTTTGGCCTTAAGTCGACTTAATTTGGACTCATGTATAAGCCACTTTTGACCATGACTTTTTGCAAGTTCAAGACCAAGCATTCATTTTTCTCTGTGACTTAATACCTTTCATCCATGCTAAGAACATTCCTTTGAGTGTTGACGACTAGTTTCGCCACCTTGCATTTAGCATAGCAATGTTCCAGCCCTAGTAACCAGAGAATCTTTTTTTGGACACTCATTCATTCCACTGTACTATAAGAATTATCTTATTCCTTTTCAGGCTTAAATATGAAAAGGAAAAAATTTATATTTTCCAAAAGGAGCTGGAAGGAGACATTTACTTCCATATTTGATGGCAACAAGAGTCAAATATGTCACCCTTGAACAAAGCAGTTAAAATAAGTCTTTCCTCCATTTTGGATGGGAATTAGTTTTACTTTAGGAGAGAAATAACCTTGGTATTGAGTTAGTCCTCCTCCGGTTGGTTATATCTTCCAATCATATGGAGAGTTTGTTAATGCCTCATGTATTGAAAATTGTAAAAAGGTATTTTATGCTACCATATAGTGACATATCGGCCATGACCTTGTTCAAGGGAAATCAACATGTGTTGGCCATTCTACGGTGTCTCTTGACTCATTTTCAGTTAGCCATACCCAATCTGTCAGAGTTATCTTCAGTATCAAAATAGTTATTTCGTCCTTTTCTCATGCTAGTTAAGAAGATCTCCATTTAATCTTTGCTAGCGGGTCTACTCTTATCGACTGTGAACAATTTCTCTGAGAGTAGGCCTAGAGACACACATTAACGCTATTTACATCATTTATAGATGACTTTGTGCTCATCATCAATCAGTATCATGGGTCTTTGACTGAGTGGTTTCCCTTGTGTTTGATGCCAGCTTACATTATCACACATTGGGATTTGTGAGGTACCTTGGTTTCCATTTGACCCTATTGGTGGATTCCACACCTCTATGTTAAATTTCATTATTGTTTCGTTCACAGGGTTTTTTTCATGCACTATCCACATCTTGTGTATGCTAGAAATTTACTTCGGAATGGTTAGTTCATCTCTTTCCATCTGATTTCTTCCAAATTATTAGCCTACGGGTTACACTCATGACATTTGATGTGTGATGCCTTAATTCCTTCCTTCCAATAGATATTTTCCCATCAACTCCAACTCACTGCTCTGGGAATAAGATTTAGAGTATTTTTTTTAGTACCTTAGGGTTTGCAATCATCAGTGGTAGACTCCTTCACTATCGATAGTGAGAATACATCAATGTATCCCAATTGATAGATTATCTCAAGTGTTCAACATCAACACATTTATTTGCACTTGTTAGCTTTTACTAAGGTACCATGACTCTCATCATCATTATTGGCGAGTTATCTCTTGTTTGTTAACGGTATACATCAATGACTGAAAATCAAACAATTTCTCACATGGTAGACTTCATCTGATTTCATATTATCATGTATAAATGTCCCGTCTGTGGTCCATGAATACCTCGGGTTGTGTCAGCATCTTGGTTCACCTTTCAGTCCTTTCAGTTTTATGCTAGTTTAACCAGTCACCCTTATATGTTGTAGTTCATTTCAGTAGCATTCTCTATGTTGACACTCGATTTTTATGCAGTACTACTATTCCACCTATATTTATGTATATATGGTAATACTATGAGGACCATTTATGCAGTATCAGTGATCAAACATTCTTCTAACATCATTGATCAATTCTTATATATATGACATTGAGACATAGCTCTATTGTGTTCCTTTGCGACTATGATCAGACCATTCACTATGTATTCTCCAGTCTTCTTTGTACACTTATGTATATATGATGGATTTGCTTTGTACTTGATTAGTGAACATGCATTATTATCTCTGAGCATGGGCATGTGCACCTTAGACATGAGTATTCTTTCTGATTCCTTCGATAGGTATTCAACTGGATGGATTCTATGATCTCCTCTTAGGTTTTCAAATGATCTCTCCTTGTACTTAATACATTTTGGCCATCATGTACCCCTTCTGACCTCATATATTAGGGGGCATCTGTTATAGCATTATTCAACACTCCTGTAGTTATGATGCCGTTATATGTCCTTGGGAAACCCTTTCCCATTCAAACTTGTTCATTTATAAAAAAAAAAAAATTGAATTCCATATGTGACTCTGCCCTTATAAAACTATGTGTACATCCAGGTACCATAACACCAAACCTGCATACATAATTTAAAATATAGAAAATAAAATATTTCCTATTTCTCAGGTGGGGTTTACGGATTTCACTGAAATGGCACCTACAGGAGCTCATGGCCTAACTAAATCAATTGATTTTAGGTGGTATTTATCTAGCTCATGGGAAGGCAAGGCCTAAAACATAGAAAGAAATATGATATCGACATTATAGTCCTTTTGTCCCTAGATCATGTCTGATTTTCCTTATGCCTCATGCACTTCTAGTCATAAGAAACCCTTATTTCCTTGCATAGATGTTCACCTTCCATTACATGAAATCCTTTTGCACATGTTGAGAGGTGATCTTTGAGGCTTGGGCTAGACGGATCCAGAGGAACGTTCGTTGGTGTCGTGGTCGGATCAAGTCATATTCCTCCACTCCAATTCGATGATATCAATAAAGAGGCTTTGTCCTATTCCTAAAATGTTGTGATCTCATGTTTTTCATAACTCATATCTAATATATCATGCTTTATATATATATATATATATATGCTTGATGATATAACATGTTTAATATGCACATTCTTTGAAATACTTTCTATGGATATGCTTATCTGGTTTGTGTTGTAGGTCTAAGTTCATTGGAGGAAGTAGAGGCTTTGGACCCTATAGGATTGACATCAAACATAGGACCTCCAATTGTCATTCACAAACCCAAATTTAGTAGTTTTCATAGTTTCCTTGATTGAATGGGTGCTTCTTGTTGATAGTCTACCTTTGATCTGTTGAGGTTGTCAACCCTTACCTAAGGGAGTTTTCTCCCGCTAATAACCTATACTTGTACCACCACATGTGCATGTACTTGTACTCTGCTGCAATGTGTGCATAATCTCCATATACCTGACATCCTGCTAAGCTGCTTGCAAGAGCCTATCTGGTAATTCTGTCCCATAGGAACTTATAGTTGCTAAGTGATTTACCTATATCTACCTGCTAAGAGCATCAACCACCCTATTCTCTTTACCTTTAATACACCTGATCTCAAAATTGAACTAACTGATCATGGCCAACCACCGATCTTGCCTACCATTCAAGTTCGGTTGGTCAAATAGAAACCGTAAACACCTTGATCACTCATCAACATAAACCTCATGCCTAGAAGACAATTCCTCCTTGTCTTCAATGCATCTATGATCGTTGCCAACTCAAGATCATGTGTGGGGAAGTTCTTCTCTTGCTCATTCAGTTTTCATGACTCATAACATACCACTATTATAGAATCATTTATCACCCTTGTATACTTGATTCTCTGATTCATGGATTTGGTCAACCCTTTCCCTTCAGACTTGGTCTATTTACTAAAAAAAATTATGTTAAATTCCATACATGACTCTACCCTTCAAAAATTGTGTGCACACATGGGTTTAGCTATATGAAACTCGTGTATATAATTTGAAATATTAAAAGAATATAAAATCCCTATTTTATGGGTGGGGTTTACGAGTCAATAGAAGCCCACCTATAGGAGCCTATGGCCTAAATGTATCCCAACTGAAACAACTATTTTTGGGGTGACATAAATACACCTCATGGGAAGGCATAAGGGGAGAGAGAAATATAGGATATTGATATTATATCCAATTGGTCCCTGATCAAGTATGATTTATCCCTCTACCCCTTGCTCTCCCATCTACAAGAAACCCTTGTTTCCTCATAGATATATCCATCTCCTTTATATGGCATCTATGTGTATGCATTTGAAAGAGGATTGTTAAAGCTTGGGCTGGATGGATCCTGAGGAAGGTTTCACTTGGAGTTGTGATAGAATCAAGTTGTATTCTTCCACATTCTTTGTAGACATCAGTAAAGAAGCTTTGTCATGTTCCTCATGATTTATTGTTTTATATCTATATTATTATATGATCTAACATTCATATCTTGAACATGATTTGAACTACTGCTAGTATATATGATTTTCTGGAATAAGTTGCAGGTTTTGAAGCATTGGAGGAAGCATAGGGTTTGGACCCTACAGGAACATCCTAAAATGTATGACCTACGGGTACTATCTCTTCATCCCACTTTAGTAGTTTAAGCATTAGGACTACTTGTTTGTTTGCTTCTTGTTGGTGTATGCCCTTCGATTTGTTGGGGTTCTCAATCTAGACCCTAGGGTGTAATATTCCCATAACAACCACATGCCCATCCTAAATAAGTACTCCACCAAGTCATTTCTTGCAAGCATCTATGCATACTACAAACCCTTTTTCCAAATTTGCAATATTTAACGATGGTTCATGTGTCAACAATTGTTTGAGCTTCTGAAAACTAGCCTCACACTCCTCTGCCCATTCAAACTTCTTTCCTTTTCTATGCAATGATGTGGTAGGATAAGAAATGTATGAAAATTTCCTGATGAACCTCCCTTAATAACCTACCAACCCCATGAAGGATCTCACCTCATCTACATTTCTAGGAGCCACCCACTCCATGATATATCTTACCTTGTCTGGGTCCACTACTATGCCATCCTTGGAAACCACATGTCCCAAGTAGTGTACCTCAGTCTGAAGGAAATTTCACTTGTTGAGCTTAGCATACAATTGATTCTCTCTCAACAACCTCAACACTGCTGCTAAATGCTAGGCATGCTCTTCCACATTTTTAGAATATACTAATATGTCATCAATGAACACAATAACAAACTTATACAAATATGGATGCAACACACTAATCATAAAGAACATAAAACTAGTTGGAGAATTAGTCAAACCGAATGGAACTACAACAACCTCATAATGCCCATACATGGTTCGGAAAGTTGTCTTCTAAATGTCCTCTTTGATAAGTACCTTGTGGTTTCCTGATCTTAATTCAATCTTCGTGGACATTGTTTCTCCTTTCAATTGATCAAACAAGTCATCAATAATTGGCAATGGATACCTGTTATTGATGATCACTTTGTTCAACTACCTGTAGTCAATGCATAATTTGAGAGTTCCATCCCTCTTCTTCACAAATAGTATTCGTGCACTCCATGGTGATACACTTGCTCTAATGTATCCCTTATCCAAAATTTCCTTCAACTATAGATTCAACTCTACCAACTCAGGTGTACTCATCGTGTAAGGTGCCTTTAATACTGAAACTACCCCTAGCACCAACTCAATAGAAACGTATACCTCCCTATGAGGTGGAAACTCTAAAATATCCTTAGGAAATACATCTTAGAACTGATGTAGAACTAGGTACTTGCTCAAAACATCTTTATCCTCAACCTTCTTACCTTTGTCACTAGAAATGAGCACTTTTATTAGCACACACCCTTTCCCGTGAGTATGATTTCCTACATAGTTGTCACCATCCTAACTGATATCACTTTTTTCTTTCCCTATAAGACTCTTGGTTTGTCATTGTCATCCACAAACTGAATGGATTTTTCATAATAATCCACCTTGGTTCTATGAAGGTATAACCAATCCATGCTCAGCAACATAATGTATGATCCTAACAATAATACATTCAAATGTGTTGTGATAGGCATACCATTCATATAAAATGCATCAGATCTTACCCAATGATGAAATCGCTTCTTTGTATCTGCAGCCAAATGCACTAGCCAATATTATGCATGCACTTATTTATTCAAATCACACCTATCCACCAAGTTAGAACTAACATAACTATAATTAGATCCAGGGTCAACCAAAATAAAAATAACTTGATCAAAAACATTACCATCCATCTCAATGATAAATTCATTATGGTTTGCCTATTTTTTATCCAATGTTTCATAGATATGAGGAAAACTATGACTAGCATCCCTAACAGTATGTGCCTCGTGAGGACTCTATATATAAGCCCTACCACCCTGATTTTGTGGACAATCTCTCTTGTGATGATCTTTGACACATGTCCAACACTCTATAGGCTTCCATCCTACATCATTTTTCTTCTCTTCAGACTAATGTCCTTGCCCTCTATTAGATACATTGAGCTTCTTAGGTGATGCTACATTTTCTTTCTTACGTTAATCCTGAGGCCTTTCTCTTTTCTTGTTCCATTTTCATTTGTTCTTTACATTATCTTTCCAATATGGATTAGTCTCATATATGCACTTCAATTGCTCATAGCTTTTGGATGGCCTCCCCCAATGATCTAGGTTCATTGAACTCAATCCTATCTTTGAATTCCATTGGTAAGCCACTAGTGAATCTGTGAATCTTGGCCTTCTCCTCCTTGAGACAAGGACCATACTTGAGTAGCTCCAAGAACATTATAGTGTACTCCTCATCTATAATTGATTCCATCTTTAGCTCATAGAATTATTTTTCCCTATCATCAAAGTATATCTATGATAGGTACCTCTTCTTGAATAGCCACTTGAACTCATTCCAATTAAATTCCTCCTCATGTATACCTCTAAAATTCTTCATATATTCCCACCAAATGTCTGCTTTACCTTTGAGACTGAATGTAGCTGTTACATCTTTCATGTTTTTTTAGTAATAATACAACCTGAAGAAATTCTTCATGCTGAAAAACCATGCATCTGCATCATGCATTTTAGTCATCTCTCCATTAAATGTAAGTGGCTTTACTTTCTCAAACTCATCTGGAAAATACTCCCTATTTCTCCTCCTGTAAGGATGATAACAATGTCGATCATCATGCCTATCATAACCAAAACTAGAATAATATGTGTCTATCACCTCTCCTATATGAAGTATCCAACAATCTTCCATCTCTATCAGTGTCATCTCTATCTGACCTATGACCACCATCAAAACCACTACCATATGCCCCTTTATTTTTGTCGTCTTGCCCATGATTGATTTGTTCCCTATCACTACAATTATGACAAACTTTGAAGTATTATTTCATTTACCTTTCCTAGTTTCTCATTTTCCTATATGATTATTTCGTTGTCTTCCTTACAACTCCTTATTTATTCCTTTAATATTCTCAGTGTATCTAACAAATCATAATAATTCCCAAGACCATGTTTCTTATCATATCCATAGGGAAATTCTTTATAGTCTATCTTATTTCTAGCCATTTTGATGTTCTTCCTGCAAGGTATATCATGTTAGCTAAACTAAATCACAATAACCAATGTACCTTAGTATAGTTTGGGGAGGATACCGATGAGTCCCAAAAATGGGTAACTTATTGGGCTCATTTTGCAAAGTATTCTCGATTAATCCACCATTCTTCATAGTTTTATGCTTGCTTTTGAGGATATTTATTTTAATTGAATGAATGAGAATAGTCACTTGACCACAAAGTCTAATATGTGCTTATTGCAGACTTTTCGACATCTTTTGGACCAAGGTCAAGCATTTATGAGCCAGTTGACAACCAAATATGAAGGAACAAGGCTGAGGATTGGTAGGAAGGGTGTCTACTGCAATAAATTCCCCCTTCCTTGAGTTCTCCACCATCAGCTCGAGGTTCAACAGCCCACCAATGATGATTTCCAGGGGCAGCCGATCAAATTTTGTGAAGTGGCTGATTAACTGCAGTTTTGAGCAGCCAATCCCCTCAAGTTAAGGAGGGTTCTTGGGAGTCCTCATGGTGCATAAGTAGGAAGGATTCAAGCCTTGGTAGTTTAGCTATTGAACAGTTGTTTTTCACACTTTAGTGCTGCTCTACCTTTCAGCTCATTTTCGAGCTCTTGTTGTAAACATTTTTGTGACATGAGTATTTTTTGAGTAATGGAGATAAATTTCACTTAACACCAGCTCTGAGCTTTTCTTAGGAGGTTGTATCTCTTGGGGTTGGGCCCAACCCAAGTGCAAGTACCTCCTTTGTGTACTTTTATGTGTTTTTCAGCATTCATAGAATAATTTTTGCTATTTAGGTTAAGATGTTGCTTTGTTACTTAGGTTGTTTTTTATGATTAAAATAATTTTTCATGCTTCAAGTTCATTTGAAAGTTTGATAATAGAAAATATCTGCAAAGAGGCCATTGAGAAATCCTTGATCTCACCTCTCCCTCCTCGAGACCATGAGTTGAGACCAAGGCCTACTTGCTGCCACAAAAACACTGTGTCTGCATTTCCATGCAATTGCTAGTGTTAGAATTTTAGTTAGAGAAATTGATACCAGTTGTACTTGCATGCTTAGATCGATTCTCGATTAAGTTTCCATAGTTATATTTCATTATTTCCTGTCCATAACCTTGTGTTCAACATGTTTCTGGTTTTTAGGTCAGATTATGTCAAAACAGATAGATCTTTGGTTTTTCTAGTCTTTCCTTGATTAGTTTTGAGAAATAGTGTGTAGAGCATATGTAATACATCCCTACCTACCCTTCCTTCATCATACAACCTACTCCAACCCCTAATTCCATATTCCTTCCCTTCATTCACCACACTTTCCCAATTTGACATAATCTCTACATTCTTGTGCAACATTGCTCCCTCCATCCTTGAACAAATCCAACCACCTTCATCACTCCTTACCTTCATTTACCCTGTCCTATACCCCTTCACATCCTTATCCATCCTTCATTTCCACTTTCCCATCATTTTTCCACCATCAACCCTCCAAAATCCTCTTTCGGCTCTTCCTGTAGAACATCCTATAGAACCCCTGCAGACTTCCTGTAGAAGTTCATGTGAGCAGTTCTTCGAGATCTGATCACTTTGAAACTCTCCAAAAGGGTGCTAGGGACCCCTTAGGCCCTTTTTTGACCTTCCCAACCTCCTGCAAGTGCCCACTCCATTTCATTTCGCCAATCAACCTCTGCACAGTCAAAAATAGTTAAAGCACATGCATAATAATTCTGCAAGATTACTCCAAAAATACAAAAAGATGTTTTTCCATATTTTCCTTCAGAAGTAGCTTAGTCACATGCATTTTACCTTTCTAAGACTCAATGGCATCCACTTCTGCAACTTTCATCTCTTTTCTTGGACCAGTAGGGTTAGTCGGTAAAACTAGGGTTTGCTAGGGTTGGCATTTCCTTTCAGCTTTCAGCTTCTTCCTACAAGTAGATTAGCCTCTTTTGAGTTAGCTTTCATCCATAACAATCAAAAGCTTCTTCTATGAACTCATATAAGTTGGCTTAAGCTCCTAGAAAACTTGTGCCAGCTGATCAAGTGACAACTTGTAGTAAGAGCTGGTACTTGTGCATATAGCACTGTCGCTTCCAAGTTTGTTACAAACTACCGGGTTGATAAAAGTAAAGAAGGGAGTCATAAGAGTTGCAACATCATTGTTGCAATATTGGAGCCCACCATATTTTTGGCACCGCTGCCAGAGAAGTGTCAAATTATTTGTGATTGCTGCTTTTCTTCTATTTTCTACTGCAACATTCTACTAAGTAGTTTATTTCGGAAAGAGTAGAGTAGTTGTTTCATTTCCATTCTGCAATTTCATTTCCGCAAAAGTAGACTAGACATTTCCTACTTTCCTAGATTAGAATTTCAATTCTGCAAGCATAGATTAGCATTTCAATTTTGCAATTTCAATTCTGCACGCGTAGATTAGCATCTCAATTCTGCAATTTCAATTCTACAAGCGTAGCTTAGTCATTTCCTTCTTTCATTTCAATTCTGCAATTTCCATTCCAGCAAAGCTTACATTAGTTAGTTGCAATTTTTTGTTCAATCAATTTCTAGTTTTGCAGGTACAAGCAGAGAAAACCACAAAAATCAACCAAAATATTTTGTTTCATGCCTCGTAGGAACAGAGACAATACAGGAAAATTCTTACCCAACACCCCCACTGCATCACTAAGTCACCCTTCTCTCTTCTTTGGTGGCAGTGATCCAGAAGAACCTATAGGTGAACCTCCATAGATATACGAAGATCCTATAACAGAAGAAGAACAAGAAAACATTCCTCCTAAGACCAGGGCTGAACACAGAAACAGTATAGGAGATAAGGAGAGAATAGAAGGTGCCTTTCCCATCTGAGAGACCAATGGGGACACAATAATGAAAAACATAAGTCCCTTAGCCTTACCTCACTTCTGTGGATTGACCATTGAATACCCTGATACCTTCTTGTTTGAGTTTGTTGTCCTTTGTTGAACTTATGACTATGCAAAAGACAAGGAAAAGTTGAAACTATTTCCCTCTACCCTTAAGGATGCAGCACTACGTTGATTCATGGGGTTACCTGGAAACAATATCACAACTTGGGCTCAAATGCAGCAAGCCTTTAACAACAAATACTGGGATTACTGTAGGTCAAAGGAAATGAAGGGAGAAATCTTTCGAATGACCGTGGGAAGTCATGAATCTTTAGAAGACTATGAAGAAAGGTTCCAACTCAGTTATAAAAGGGCCAGGTGCACTCTTGACCACGAATCTCTGAATTTGTCTCTGCTTCGAGGAGTCCCTGAAGACCTTTTATATACCCTCCATTTTATGGCTAGAGGAGACATCTACCAACTATCTTATGATGACATAAAGACAATGTTTAGAAACCATTCTAGGGTAGCCAAGAAAAAATGTAGGGGGAATCAACTTCCAGCTAGTGCCACCTTCTCCAAACAAGAGTTTACAAATCAGATGGAAGACCTTAAAAGTGAGATGAGACAGACCATTGCCATGCAACTCGATACTTTTCAAATCTAGCAGAAGAAAGAGGAAGCTGAGAAGGCTTTGGCCATCTTCTGTCCCAGATGTACAAGGAAACATCCTCAGAACGAGTGTCCATTGCACTCAGTAGAGGTATGTTTCGTTTGTGAGGAAGGCCACCCTACAAACCAGTGCCCAACCTTACCCAGACTTAAAGTTATGTACCAAGGGGCTGAAGAAGCCACTGAACCACACTACTTCCTCAACCAAAGGAGGCCACATGGATCCAGACCTTACTAGCAGGGGATGCAAGGGACATCCCAAACTTATTACAACCCCAACCAATCCACTCACATACCTTATTGGGGTCCCCCTACTCATCCTTCCTGGTACACACCCCCTCCTTGGTCATATCCATCTCAATACCATACTCAACCTACTGTTCACTCATTTCATTCTCATGTTCAGCCACAACCTCATTGGAATGCACCTCAATAGGGGTTGAGGCCCCAATACAACTATCCTCCTGCTATTTTGCCTCCACCACCTCCTCAACCACAACCATTACTCTTTCTCCTCTGAGACAACCCCAGATGCCCGCTCAACCGAACCCGAACCCTAATAATAGATAGGCCCAACAGGTATATACTGGAGAGACAACATGCCCCACCTATGCTGTGGAGATTCAAGAGATCAACCTATGATTTCAGAAGGTCCTCCTAGCTAGCCAACCTCCTCCTAAGGAGGATGAAGAAGAGAAATAGGAAAGTGAACCCAAATCCATTCCACCCTTTCCTGAGAGACTAACTGGAACCACACAACCAAACCTAGAAGAGACTAAACTTCTGGGAGAACTTAAATAATTGTGTGTAAAAATACCACTTCTCAAGGCCATCAATATGTACCCATCTACAACAATTTGATCAAAGAGAAGGGTTTCAGGCACCTAGGCAAGCGTAAGAGAGATGCCCCAACTATCAATGTCATAGGACAATTGTCTGACCTGATTTGGGACAAGTAATCTATCCAAAATATTTGGACCCTGGGAGTCCTATAGTTGATGTCCACATCAATGGCACCATAATCACCCACACCCTAATTTATATACGGGCTGCCATTAATGTGATGACCAGGGACACTATGCTCAAACTCAACCTTTAGAGTTCCCTAAGAAAGACCTCGAAAGTACTGTAGTTAGCAGACCACTCCACCATGACTCTCGAAGGGATTATGGAAGATGTCATGGTCTCCGTTGATTCTTGGGAGTACCCTACGGACTTCTTGGTCCTTCAGCCAAAGGCAAAACTCACTGGATACCCCCTCATTTTGGGAAGGCCTTGGTTAGCTACTATACATTCTTGCATCAGTTGTTGAGTTGCGAGCATGACCATTAAGAATGGGCCAATGTCCAAACAGCTAGTCCTATATCCTCCTACCCAAACTCTGCTCGAACATGAATTACCTCTCTGGTTGGAGGAGAAAGATGAGGATGAAGTCTACTCTGCACCATGGAAGCCACCAAGGGAGGTCATCAAACCAAGGATGACCTTATTGAGAAGCTAATTCAAAATCCACCTCCTAGTGTGCTGCCATTAGAAGAGTTGGTAGAAGACACCTGAGCTAGTGCTTTGGTGGATCTCGGTGTGGCTGATCCGACCTCTTCTCGAGTTAAGAATGTGGAATTTGGCCCTGAAAGAACCTTGAAGATCAACTCATCCCTATCCCCTCTCAAGATAAGGAGTTGTGTAGCTTATTGAACCGCCATTTGGATTTTTTTGATTGGAGTTATAAGGAGATGAAAGGAGTCCACCCTTCGATTTGTACCCATCACATTTACATTAAAGAGGATTGTAAACTAGTCAGGCAACCTAATAGGAGAAATTGTCAAAGAAGAATTGCAAAAGTTGTTGGATGTAGGATTCATCTACCCCATCCCTAACAACAAGTGGGTTTCTCCTCTGGTGCTTGTGCATAATAAAAACGGGAAGTGGAGAATCTGTGTAAATTATCGAGAACTTAAAATAGCTACCGATCCGACTCATATCCACAATATTTTCAAGAACCTCGACTGTATCGAGTTGAACAAATCCTTGGAAATTCCAAAAAAGTTATCAAAAAATGCCTTGAATGAGTGGCAATGGCCGCCAACATGGAACGACGAGAACCTCGGTTAAAGCATGCTGACTGAGGCCCATGGAGACTACATAGGAGGTCAAAGCAGCCCTTGGGAGCCCTGTTTTAGGAAACAGAGGTGATTTTGATGCGCAATTAGCACTTAGTGCTGATCGCGCATCGCTGGGAAAACAAGGCTAAAATGGAAAAGCCTTAAGCACTCAGTCATGTTGGGGGCTAGAGAACCGCGGGCAAAGAAACAAAAAGTGCTAAAGGACAAAGGTGGGATCCGCACTCTAGAAAACCAGTGATATTGATCGGGGCGCCCTTGAACGCTAAGAGGTTTTGGAGGAGAACAAAATGATCCCACTCAGCGATCAACGCGTGGCAGCGGAGGTGAGAGAAAAACTGCCATGATCGCGCGCTATCGGTTGAGCAAGTCAACTGCGCTCAACGCGCATATGACGTTGGATCTGGAGGAGCCTAGATCAGACGGCTGAGATTGTGCCCGATGGAGGAAGCATAATCGACAGGGGATTAAGCCGCATTTTAAAGGGATTTGGAGTCCTTTTTATCGCCATGGTGGAGAAAGAATGCATACATGACGTAACGAAAAAAACAAACTGGTGAAGCATGATGGCACCAGTTAGATGGAGACACGTGGCCACTTCCCGAGCATTCATGCTCACTCCGAACAGGGAACTCCAAGCGTAGCTGCAGAAGGTGAATCGATGCAAGCAGGAGAGGAATCGAACAGGCATAGGGATTGAATGGTGAAAGCCATGAATAAAGACAGTCAGAAAAAAGAGAGGAGGATTGAGAGGAGTCCAAGGGATGAAGAGAGACAATAAACGGTGCACCCCGAGAGGAGGACTAAACACAGAGAAAAGTAAAGCTAGGAAGAGGAGACAGAGGGCCGATCTGACCATAGGTAGCATCAAGCACCAGAGAGCTTGAAGATTCAAGCCTTCCCATAGAGGAATCTGTCCGGACTGAGCATCACATTTGGCTCTTCCCACTGTAGACCGAGGGTCATAGAGCTGGTAGGAAGAACAAGAGTTTGTGTACTTTGAGTGGCTTGGGGAATCCAAGAACCACCCTGCCAAGCAAACCTACTTTAGGAGAACTCACATTGAGTCCTAGTATTTGTAATTCTCCACTTAAAGACACAATAAAACAAGGCCACCACTGAAGTTGGACTAGAGATGTAGCCCTGGCGAATAAGGTGAACTCCTTATTAAAAAATATTTGTGTGTTGTGCTGCTTACTGTATTTCTCTGTTGTCTTTCCACTTAGTTTCTATGTATTGGAAATATGATCGATCCGTTGTTTCAATAACACAGAACACAAACACCAGCACATGAGTCTGTAATAGATTTGTTTAATAAATCCTCAACTGAGGTCACTCATAGGGTGATTATTAGATCAAGTGGTATCAGAGCTCTAGGCTGTAAGGTTAGACAAGCTTGTGTTGGTTTAGCTGTGAATGCTCACCAGATCAAAGCTCAAATTAGGAGAAGGAGAATTGGTGGGAATTAATCCTGAAATTGGGAGAGTCTATTCTTGGAAGACAACGTTAGAAGAAGGTTCTATAGGGCTAGACCCTCAATTCATAGAAAGTTTCCTAGCTATAAAGTCTATGGTAGAAGAAATGTATAGGGACTTTAGAAAGCATAGGGATGAAGATTCATTAGGTTCTAAACAAGATAAAGAAAAATATGAGTCTCGTTCCCATGACCACTCCAAAGGAAAGGGGAAAGAGGAAAGCTCTCTCACACCTCCTAATAGCCCTATACATAATAAGAAAGCATATTTGATTAAGCTAGATGTAAAATTTGATTTGCCTATATATGATGGAGAGCTAAATGCTGAAAAGTTGGACAATTGGATTAGACAAATTGATGTGAGTTGCAGGGTATAGAACATAGACTCGGACAAGAGTAAGATTCAGCTAGCAAGCATACGCCTAGGAGGCACTGCCTTGGTTTGGTGGGAAGGCAGAACCCAAGCTGATATGAAAAGACATGGTAAGACCATCTCTGTCTGGAGTGAATTTTTTGCTACAATCAAAAGTCAGTTCTATCCATTGGCCTACATGCAACAAGCCATGATGATTTGGCAAACTCTTCAGCAATTGAAAGGGAAAAGTGTACAAGGGTATACTCAAGAGTTTAGAAAGAGAGCATTGATGTTGGGTATCTCATTAGACTCACTAGAGACTCTTTTGAAGTACATTGGTGGTCTACACAGCTACATGAGGCATACCATCCTCATGTTTAATCCCACTAGTATAAATGAGGTATATGTACAAGCTACCCATCTAGAAGCTAGAGGAAACAATGGAAATCCAGAAGTTGGGGGACCATCCCAACCCACTATAAGCAAGAGCAAGGAGGAAAGGAAGCAGAAGTGGAAAGCAAGGAAGGCTAACACTACACAAAAGGGCAAAGCTTCATGCACTCACTGTAAAAAGGAGGGCATGATGATGAGCATTGTTGGATTCTGCATCCAGAGCTGAGACCTAAGAAGTCCAAGGGTAAGAAGAAGAAGATTGTTGTAGCTATTTAGAAAGATTTGGGGTCAGACTTGGGAGATGAAACAATCATTTCAGCCACAGGTATAAAAGGTAAGAATTCTCAAGCATCTACTAGTAATTTTGTCAATCTGTTATTGATGAAGAACATGAGAGAAAAAGGCATGAGATTTTCCATATTCGAGTTATTTCCAAAAATCAAAAGATTGATACTTTGTTTGATAGTGGTTCACAAGTAAATCTGATTTCTAAATCAATTGTAAAGAAAATGGGATTAGCAACTACACCTCATAAGAAGACATGCCCATTAGGATGGTTGAATGATAAAGCACAACTACAAGTGACTAGACAGTGCAAACTCAAGTTTTCTTTTGGGTTAGTATTTGAAGATGAGGTTGAGTTAGATGTAATTCCTTTAGATATATGTGGAATTGTTTTAGGAAGTCCCTGCTTGTATGATAGAGAAGCTATTTTCTATAGAGCTGAGAACAAGTATCTACTTGTTAAAGATGGAATTGAATACTTTGTAAGGGCTCATAAGCTCAAGAATAACTATACTCTCATCAACTCAAGATAGATGAAAAAAACGATAAATTCATGCAAATAGTTCTTACTAATGGTTGTAAAGGAAAAAAAATATGATAAAACCAATGTATTTGGGGGATGTAATGCTAATCAACAAGCTGACATAGAAAATATTGTTTCAGACTATGATGTCTTATTTCAAGAACCTAAAGGTCTGCCACCCAAAAAGGGAATAGTACATGATATTATTTTGCAGCAAGATGTTCCTTTGCCTAACATTGGGATGTACAGGTTGTCTGCTTTAGAGAATTCTGAAATCAAGAAGCAGGTGTAGGAGTTTCTCAAGAAAGGTTTCATCAGGCCTAGCACATCACCATGTGGATCACCCATCGTATTGGTGAGAAAGAGATATGGCTCATGGAGAATGTGCGTTGACTACTGAGCACTGAATAAGATAACAATAAAAAATCGTTATCCCCTTCCTCGAATAGATGATATTTTAGATGAATTAAAGGGATATGTTTACTTCACCAAGCTGGATTTGCACAATGGATACCATCAGGTCAGAGTTGTAGAGCAAGATGCATGGAAGATTGCTTTCAAAACAAAGTAGGGATTTTATGAATGGTTGGTTATGCCTTTTGGCGTAACTAATGCTCCTGCTACTTTCATGAGATTAATGAATGATGTACTCAGACCTTTCCTTGATGATTTTGTTATTGTGTATCTGGATGACATTCTGATTTTTAGTAAACATGGGAAGAACATTTAAAGCATGTTAAGCAGACATTAGATGTTTTGAGAAGAGAAAAACTTTATGTTAAACTCTCCAAATGTGAATTTGGCAAAACATCTCTAAATTATTTGGGTCATATAGTAGGGGGAGGTGAATTGAAAATAGATCCCTCTAAAGTGGTAGTCATTGTGAACTGGCCTAAACCCTAGTCTGCTACAGAAGTGAGAAGCTTCTTAGGAGTAGCACAATATTGGAGGAAGTTCATTTCAAAATTTTTCCTCAATTGCAGCTCCCTTACATGCTTTGATAGGATTGAACAAGGTATTTCAGTGGGAAGGCAAATAGCAGAAAGCCTTCGACGCCTTGAAAGAAAAAATTAGTACATCACCTGTACTAGCATTGCCAGATTTACAAAGACCATTTGAGATCCAAACTGATGCCAGTGACTATGCCATGGGAGAAGTGTTGACACAACACGGTAAACCCATATGTTATCATTCTAAGACTTTTAATCCTACAGTAGTTAACTATCCTACCTATTATAAATAATTGTATGTATTAGTTCAGAGTGTGAAAAAGTGGAAACATTACTTAATGGGCAAAGAAACAGTCATACACACTGATCATCAACCACTTCAATATCTACACTCCCAAACTAAGTTGCAACAATCAAGACATTACAGATGGATGGGTTTTCTATAACAATTTCATTTAGTCATCAAATATAAAAAGGGCATACATAACAAGGTTGCAGATATGTTATCTAGACCCATTATAAATGCATCTACCATACTTAAGCATAATTCTATGCTGCATGAAAGCTACATAGAACAGTATGCTCAGGATATGGACTTTAAAGATGTATATGCAACTTTGAGTCAAGGAAAAAGAGTAGAAGAATTGGACTATCATGTGAAGGGCTGAATCTTATATCGTTGTGGAAAACTCTGCATTCCACAAACTGAGAGAGTAAAGATAATTAGGGAATCACACAATTATCTGATATCAGGTCACTTTGGGGTAAGTGAAACAGTTGCACAGCTGCAAAGGTTCTGCTATTGGCTGAGAATGAGTGAGATAGTTTCTAGATATGTAAAGGGATGTTTTATGTGTGCTAAAAGCAAGCCCAATAACAGAAAGCTAGGCTTATACACTCCATTACGAGTTCCTTCTCACCCTTGGGAAAGCGTTTCCATGGATTTTGTTGGAGGACTACCTAAATCTAGGAAAGGTCATGATTATCTATATGTTGTTGTGGATAGGTTCAGCAAAATGTTTATTTTGATACCCTGTAGTAAACAGATTACAGCTGAACAAAATGAAAAATTATTATTTGAGCATGTATGGGTTCCTTTTGGATTGCCCACTTCTATTGTATCTGATCGAGACACCCGATTTTTGGGGAAGTTTTGGTCGATTCTGTGGGAACTAATGGACACCAAGTTAAAGAAAAGCACAGCTTTTCATCCACAAACAGATGGCTAGACATAAGTAGTTAACATGACAATGATCTAGTTATTAAGAGGATATTACAGAAAACATCCTAAGCTTTTGGATGAGCACTGGTCCTATGTGCAGCATGCTTACAATAGAGCCAAACACTCTTCTACACCAAGATCTCCTTTTGAGACCTGTTTTGGTTTCATACCAAGGTATCCTTTGTATTTTGTCTTTGGTAAATGTACCATGGTTGATAGACACAGTGATGTGGACAAATCAACTAGGTTCATTGAACAAATCCAGGAGATCCACCAAGAAATACAGGAATAGCTGGAAAAGAGCCAAGACAACTACAAGGCTAGGCATGATAAGCATCGGATGGAGCATAGTTTTCAAGTTGGAGACCAAGTCTGGCTGTCTATCAGCAAGGACAGGATGCAAGGTGAAGGTAAAAAGCTAAAACCTATCAGGTATGGACCCTTCAGGATACTTGAGAAGATTGGTGAAAATTCATTCCACCTTGAGCTACCAGCTTACATGCACATCTACTCAGTCATAAATGCAGACTGTTTGAGGTTGTTTGAACCTTCAATTATTGAGGACCCTGAAGAGTAGAGTAAATTACCTTCTATTGACGACTTGCTACCTGTATATCTTAATGAGTTGTAGGAAGATACCGTGCTAGATAAGAAGGTAAGGATGATGCGCAGTGGACAAGTGGAATACCTCAGGATTGGGCTTAAGGGTTCGAAGTCGAGCAGTACGAAGTGGATTGAGATTGGAAAAGTGAGACAGCAGTTTCCTCACATAGTTAATGCTTGAGGAAAACCAACTTTTGTTGGTCCAAAAGCTTTTTCAGTGAGAAGGTTTTGATCTGAATCAGATCCACAAGAGACTGTCAAGAACCTTGACTGTATCGAGTTGAAAAAATCCTTGAAAATTCCAAAACAGCGATCAGAAAACGCCTTGAACTAGTGGCAATGGCCACCAACATGGAATGATGAGGACCTCAGTTAAAGAGCACTGATCGAGGCCCATGGAGACTATGCAAGAGGTCAAAGCAACCCCTGGGGGCCCCGGATCGGGAAAAGGAGGCGATTTTGACAAGGATAAAATGGAAAAGCCTTAAGCACTCGGTCACATTAGGGGCCAGAAAACCGCGGGTGGAGAAACAAAAAGTGCTAAAGGAAAAAGGCGGGACCTGTGCTCTAGAAATTTGGCAGTATCGATCGGGGCACCTTTGAACAGTAAGAGGTTTTGGAGGAGAGCGGAGTGATCCCACTCAGCTATCGATGTGTGGCAGTGGAGGTGAGAGAAAAACCGCCATGATCGCGCGCTATTGGTCAAGCAAGTGAACCATGCTCAATGTGCATATGACGTTGGATCTGGAGGAGCCTAGATCAGATGGCTGAGATCGCGCCTGATGGAGGAAGAAGAATCGACAAGGGATTAAGCCGCGTTCTAAAGGGATTTGGAGTCTGTTTGACCACCATGGTGTAGAAAGAATGCATACATGACGTAACGGAAGAAACAAACCAACAAAGCATGCTGGCACTCGTTAGATGGAGACACATGGCCACTTCCCAAGCATTCATGCTGATGCCGAACAAGGAACACCAAGTGCAGCTGCAGAAGATGAATCGACGCAGGCGGGAGAGGAACCGAACAGGCATAGGGATCGAATGGCTAAAGCCATGAACAGAGACAGTTGGAAAAAAAAGAGGAGGATTGAGAGGAGTTCGAGCGATGAATAGAGACAGTGAACGGTGCACAGTGCACCCCGAGAGGAGGACTGAACACAAAGAAAAGTAAAGCCAAGCAGAGGAGACAGAGGGACGATCTAACGACAGGTAACATCGAGCACCAGAGAGCTTGAAGATTCAAGCCTTCCCATAGAGTAATATGTCTGGACTGAGCATCACATTTGGCTCTTTCCACTATAGACCAAGGGTCACAGAGCTAGTAGGAAGAACAAGAGTCTGTGTACTCCGAGTGGCTTGGGGAATCCAACAACTACCCTGCTAAGCAAACCTGCTTCAGGAAAACTCGTATTGAGTCCCTGTATTTGTAATTCTCTGCTTAAAGACACAATAAAACAAGGCCACCACTGAAGCTGGAGTGGAGATGTAGCCCTGGAGAATAGGGTGAACTCCTTATTAAAAATTGTTTGTGTGTTGTGTTGCTTACTATATTTCTTTGTTGTCTTTCCACTTAGTTTCTATGTATTAGCAATCTGATCAATCCATTGTTTCAATAACACAGAACACACACACACCAGCACATGAGTCTGTAATAACTTTGTTTAGTAAATCTTCAACTAAGGTCACTCATACGGTGATTATTAGATTAGCTACCAAGAAGGACCATTTCCCTTTTCCTTTCATAGATCAAGTGTTAGATGGCCTGGCAGGGAAGAGGTTCTTTTCCTTCTTAGATGGGTTTAGTTGGCATAATCAGGTTCAAATCAGCCTAGAAGACCAAGGTAAGGCCACTTTTACTTTTCCATGGGGTACCTTTGCCTACTGGGTCCTTCTCTTTGGGTCATGCAATGCTCCTGACACTTTCCAAAGAGCAGTACTGAGCATATGTGCTGAGATGGTTCATGATTCAATGGAAATCTATATGGATGACTTTACTCCTTATGGGTCCAACCTCCAAGAAGCATTGACTAACCCAGGAAAAGTTTTAACCAAGTGTATTGAGATGAACCTATCCCTCAGTCTTGAGAAATGTGAATTCTTGATGACTGAAGGGACCGTACTGGGTCATACAATTTCTCAGCAAGGATTACAGGTGGATCCCAACAAGATTGCTATGATCCAAAGGGTTCCACCTCCTAAAAATGTCAGAGATGTTCGGCTTTTTCTAGGCTTAGTAGGATATTATAGAAGATTCATTAAAGATTTCAGTAAGCTAGCCTCTCCATTGTTTGGTATTTTGGGGAAAGATGTTGAGTTTATATGGACCGACAATTGTAAAGAGGCTCTCGATGTGTTGAAAGATAAGTTGGTAACTGCTCGAATCTTGAGAGGTCCAAACGGGGCCCTACCTTTCCAAATTCACACAAATGCCTCAAACAAAGCCATAGGAGTAGCCTTAGGACAAGTTGAAGAGAAGCTACCGCATGCCATATATTTTGTTAGTAAAAACCTGTCCAAGGCATAATTAAACTATATTGTAACCGAGAAAGAGCTCCTAGTTGTAGTCCATTCCCTAAAAAAGTTCATACACTACATCAGTGGTTATCAAACATTCATACACATAGATCATGTTTCAATTAGGTATTTGACGAATAAACCTGATGTAAATGCTCATACCATTAGATGGTTACTTTTATTACAGTAATTTGATTTGACCATTGTTGATAAGCTAGGTAGGGAAAATGTTGTTGCTGATTTTCTGTCTAGACTAGATTTGTCTGCAGGTGAAGAAGGGATGGTGGATGATCAAATGCTAGATGAACACCTGTTTGCTATTTTAGTACTCTTTTTGTGGTTTTCTGATATAGGAAATTACTTAGTTTCAACACAGTTCCCGCCACACCTATCCTCAAAAGAGAAGAGAAAGATCACGAGGAAAAGTGCCCCATTCACTTGGATTGGGGGCAACCTATTCAAACTAGGCCTAGATTAGATTTTGAGGCATTGTGTCAGGGAAGATGAAGTTTTTGAAATCCTTCTAACCTATCATGATGGACCCTGTGGAGGTCACTTTGCAACAAAAAGAACCGCTTCCAAAATTCTACAGGCAGGCTATTATTGACCCACTCTTCATTAGGATCTTAGGAGATACATCAGCGAATGTGACTGATGTCAAAGGATGGGAAAACTGACTCCATGGGATGAAATGCCCCTCCAATCTCAAGTGACTTTTGAGCCATTTGAGAAGTGGGGCATGGAATTTTTGGGTCCTATCAACCCTTCTTCAAACTAGAAGTCTTACATCATTGTGTGCACGGACTACCTGACAAAGTGGGCAAAAACAAAGGAAATCAAGGCAACAATAGAAGAAAAAGTGGTTGTGTTTTTGAGGGAAAATATCTTCTACAAGTTTGGCTACCCAAGAGAGTTAGTCATAGATCAAGGAAGTCAGTTTACCTTTAACCTGATTGAAGATCTTCTCGCTCATCACAAGATTAAGCACAGAACTTCCACCCCTTATCATCTGTAAGAAAATGGATAGGTGGAAGTCACTAACAGAGCTTTCGAAGATATTTTGACTAAAGTGGTGAGTAGTAGAAGAAGAGATCGGGTATATCGCTTGGTTGAGGCCACCTAGGCCTACAACACTACTTGGAAAACCACAACAGGTTTCACACCTTATGAGCTAGTCTACGGGAAGAAGGCTCTGTTGTCCATAGAATTTGAATATAACACATTGAGGTTGGCAGCTCAGCTGGACCTAGATCTCAGCCATGCACAATAGGAAAGATTACTATAGCTCAATGGATTAGATGAACAGAGAATGCAGGCCCTTCTCCACTCAGAGGTGGTCCAACTTCAAAGGAAGATATGGCATGTTCGACATCTTAAAGAAAAGAAATTTTAGCAAGGAGATTGGGCACTGTTATATGATTGAAGATACAAGGATTTCAAAGGGAAGGTGAGGACAAGATGGATGGGACCATATACAGTGGATAAATGCAATGACAATGGCTCAGTCCTTATCAGGACCATTGATGAAGAAACCATCCCCATGCTCATCAATGGGCATCAATTGAAAATCTACAGGAAGCTTCTTTATAAGTAGGAGTTCGTTGAAAATTTGGATAAATTAGTATTGGTAGTGGAGTAGGCCCCTGTCTCCACTCCACCCACACCTTGAATACCAAAAAAGAAAAAAAAAAGAGAGAAAAAAAGAGAAAAGGGAAAAAAAGAAAAATAGAGAAAATAATAAATAATAAAAGATCCTTGGGTGAAAACCTCTTAGAGGTGCCCAGGACAAACAGTGAGGGTGAAAACCTCCTGGAGGCACCCCAGTTGTCTGAGAAAAAAGAGGAAAAAAGAAAAAGAAAAATAAACCTAATTTATGTTGAATAATTGCAGGTGGCAGGAATGACATTACATGTTAGGAGGAATGCACAAGACAAGGACAGAGATTAGCCCTAGGCTGCAAGAATCCCTCACAATCCATTTCTCCATGACCACTACCCTTTCCTAATATTTGATCTCATGTAGGCCAAGATTTCACCTTCTACAAGAAGTTCTATGTCTTCTATAGGAAGATCATGTAGAACCTACAAATGAGCAAAAATTGATCTCAGAAGAGAATCCGAAGGTTGGGAATCTATCTATGAGGCTGTCAACATCCCTATTTCCACCCATCACCATATGTTTCCTTTTTCCATCTCTGTACACCTCCATTGCACCCATTCTTTTATATATGCCTGCACAGCCACACACAGAAATCCTGTTTTCTTCATACTGCCAAAAAAAAAATTTAATGACAAATCAAGCAGCAGTTTCTCACTCACCCTACCTGTTACCCTCCATCTAGACTCCTCTTCAGCCGAGACCCTCGCCAGCAATATAGCCTTGCTCATTCTAGCTTGCATTCCAGGAGGAGAAGCAGCTATAGGACATCCTACAGGAATCCTATAGTAGCTGATCCCTCTAAAGAACATACTACAAAGGCAAGGACAACAAAGTATGGCAGAAGAAGCATGCATGGAGCTACTTAAACATATGAACATCAGCAATAGCCGAGCCCAACCGTGTAGTGTGCATGCAGCAACAACAAACGAAGGAATGGGTTCCAAAACCCAAAATCTGCATAACATGGCCACGACCACGCAGGTAAGTGCCTAAACTCATTTTTCAATTGCATAAATCATATTTTAAAGTTGCATGGCTAGGGAAATGGTTCATATTGAGTGGAATCGATGGCCAGTCGATTGGCCACCCTCGGCCAGTTACATATACTCGTGGCACCCAAACGAGCCCAGTTACATTCAAAATTGTCAATGAGATGTGCAGCCAGCACGTGTGGAGTATCCATTTAGGGAGAAATCGTCGGTACTAGTAATGGTGGCTGTGGATAATGACAGAGAGGAGGTGATGGCAGTCAGAAACACACAGAAACATTATGGTTGTGACATTGTACCAATGGTCCGGTCTGGACACCTCATCCTCTCACCATGAATCACACTGCTGTTAAAATATGCCCAGCTGAAACATGCACCACCTTCTGTTCATTCTGCACTCACAACATCCTCGACTGGAGTACGCATCCACCACTTCCAAAATTAGCTAACTAGTCGTCCTCCACTAGTTTTTCTACATGTTTTCAAAAATCTCCCACGTATCGGGCTTTATCAGAAGCACAGTTTCATTCTACAGGAACTGGGGGCCTTCTACAGGAAGGGTTCTACAAGAAAGGCAGAACAACTCTACGGGGAAGGGAAACTCGAAATTTTCGTTGAATTTAAAGCTCCAAATGAGGTAGGCTCGAAAAAAAACTTCTCTGTGCATAATTTATTTGTGCAAGGTGGTGAATTGAATGACATTAGTTTGAAAAACAAGAGGAAAAACTCTGCCTGTGTATTGAACAAACGTGAAAGTTTGCCTGCATATTTCATTGAGTTTCCCTAGTTTTTCTACATTGGAAATATCCTCCATGTTTCTTTTTAAATTCTCCTATAAGGAAGATATATGCATCTATAGAGGCCAGCCAATGTGTGTGGAAAAAATTGAATTTAAGTATCTATCTATATGCTGAGAAGAGAACCCGTGTCCTTATGCTTTGTTCTGTAAAAAAAGAAAGTCTTCTTTCCATAAACAGACAGTCGAGTTCTGGATGACAACAGTCTTAAACCAAGGGAATTGTTGCTAGTTGATATTGAATACATGAGAAATTCCTTCTTGGGTTCAGAAGAAATCGAATTCAGTTATCCTCTATTTCAGATTGACTATTTGGTTGCCTAAGCATTTCCTTTTCTGGTTAAAACATAAAAATAACACTCACACCATGCCAGGAGGATTCATAAGAAAAGAACCCTCGGACTCTAGCAAATTGCACGAGCATCCTGAGGTGGTGGACCTTTTCACTCGAGCAAATTGGATATCCTTCTTTGACAAAATTCGGGGTTATGATGAGGAAATAACTGAAGAGTTTTTAATGTCCCTGAGACCACATTCAAAGGCACATGCCACAGTTAGTTTTAGGGGTTTGACCCTAGAACTTACCCCTGAACTCATCAATGGAGTTACTGGTCTACCACTGGGGCTCCCTTGGAGAAAAGACGAGAGGTCATTAGGCCAAGTTGCTAAGAAAACATTCTTTCTGCCCGAGGAGCATCCTCTAGAAGACAAAAACGAGTTTAGAAGAACCAATTTGCCTCCTTGCTAGAGTGAAGTTAGTTTTCAAATTATGAAGTATGTCACATGTGAAGGGAGGTTTAGCATCATCTATGGATATCATTTCAGGTTGTTGTGTGAACTAAGGCGTGGGATTGACTTGCCTCTATCCAAGAAACTGAGCATCCCCTGTTTTCTTCTTTAGTCACTAATTGAATGTGGTACAAGCTAAATGAGGGGATCCCAGATCAGTTGGCCCATCATGGGCTCATCAAACTGTAGGTGGAGGATGATTTACACACCTATACTGTCCCCATATCATGGGAAATATTCAGAAACATGTCCAGGGATGATAACAATAGAAATTTGGCTTAAAACATCACCTCATCCAGCAGTGAGGAGGGGCAAAAAACTGAAGAAATTGAGAAGGAAGATGATAAGGGAGCACAGTACATTCAAGCAAAGGGAAAAACAGAGGAAGCACAGGAAGAACAGAAAGAAATTGGCAAGACTACTGAGCCTAAAACAGAGGAAGAAACAACAACAAAAACACCAAGGGAAAAGAGGATGCAAAGTAGAAAGGAAAAGGTCGAGAAAGCTCAAATGAAAGCTGCCACAACCAAAGTAGGCACACAGAAACAAAAGAAAAAGACACACGCTAAGATATCAGCAACACAAATAGGAACAGTGGACACCAAGATTTCTACAGGAAGTAAGGAAAAAGAACAACAAGAGGAGAAATCACCTAAGATGTTGGCAAGGGAGGTAGTAGCTATGCTTTCTGCCTTAAGCACACCTACAAAACAAAAAGGAAATAGAAAGAAGCAAACCTCCATGTACTTTAAAGCCAAGAGAAGCACAAGGATCAAAGTGGGTAAACCCTAGCCACAATCAAAGGAACCAATTGTCATTGAGGACACCACCACTAAACCAAATGAAGAGTCTCCTTCAAAGATATCTATCACCTATGAAAGAGGAAGCCCAAAAGCCTCCACTTGGAGAGAGAGAATTAGGATGATGGACTCAAAGAAAGCTCTACAGGAAGCTGAGACATCTCTACAAGAAACTCTTGCTAAGTTAAAAGAGACGAAGAAATTGGAGGAAAAGGCAACCAAACAATCACAGGGAGAAGAAAAGACTGAGGAGACACTGGAACCAAGCCCTTAGCCTAGCTTGGGCTCATACTACAACCTGTTAGAAGCTGGGAAGATCATTCCCCAAAAGCTTGTTGTGCCACTCTTCTTTGCATTGGAACAAGAATAGGTTAGGACTCACACTAGGATGAGGATTGCCAAATCCAAGGATGTTGCAAACATAGGCCACCTAGAAGAGTAGCTCAAAGAATCAAGAAAAGAGTTGGCCATGGTGAGGCACATGGAAAGCAGTCAAAGAGCCAAATTACAGGAGGAGAATGAGCTGCTGAAACAACAGTTGCAACTATAGGGAGGTCATAAGGAAGATAGGCTATCCATTTTGGGAGAACAACAGCAGTAAGAAGGACCTCCAACAGGCAAGGAAACATCTGAGGAACAACAGAGAGAGGATAAGCTATAAGCTGAGGTTGAGACACTGACAAAACTGCTACAGGAAAAAGAGTCACAGGCAGCAGAAGAAATATAGTTTTTAAAACAACATGTGAAAGAAAAAGAAGCCCAAATGGCCTGCATGGCTAACTGGGCAGTAGAAGCTTTACAATGTAGGAAATCTGCTAAGTCATATGCCTTATATCTTAAATATCAATGGTTTCAATTTCAAATTAACACCTTGGCCCAAAGGCAAACCATTCCATTTCAGAATTACCATCAGTTCATGGATTTGTGTGACAGTAGCTCAGCAGAAGATAAGGTCAAGTTATCAGAATTCTATTTACATAACTTGGCCCTTCCAAATATGAATCTATGGGACCCTAATGCAGCATTGGGAGATGTGCAACTCATGGCCATGGCGTCTTGGTTAAACCATGAGGAAAAGAGGGAAAAAAAATTCGGAATGTTATGGACAGGGAGCTAAGGGAGCCACTCATGATCAAAGCAGAACCAGAAGATCCCTTAGCTTTAGTGTATGCCCATCAACACCTTGCCAACAACCCCTAGGTTCTCCCAGACTACACTGAAAGACAAGCTCAGGCCATTGCTCACTTTGAGGACATGGAAAGACTATTTGGGGATAACTACATTCATGCTTGCACAAGAAGATGGAACACATTGTCCCACAGTCTGAAAATAAGAGAGTACCATTCCCCAACAAGGATGAGGGAGGCCTTGGCAAGAGTACCACTCTATAAACAATCAATGCAAAATATGCAGGCCAAGTGGATCGGCCTAAACTTCAGTCCTCCATTGCTTTTAGGACTGTTGGAAGGGGTCAAAGAAGAAGAAGAACACAGGCAATGGGAGGAAGTAGAGAGAAAAACAGGGTTTCATGAATGAGAAGAGGACATCACCTCAGAAGCCTGGGATGTTAGGGAGGCATTCAAAGCAATCAAAGATGATGAGCTAGATTAGTCACTCAGAGGATGAGCAACACATTCAGGAAGGGGCTGATGATGGGCCCTAAAAATGGGTAACTTGTTGGGCTCATTTTGCATATTATTCTCGATTAATCAACCAGTCTTCATAGTTTTATGCATGATTTTGAGTATATTTATGTTAATTGAACAAACGAGAATAGTCACTTGACTACAAAGTCTAATACATGCTTATTGCAAATTTTTGGACATCTTTTGGACCAAGGTCAAGCATTTATGAGCCAGTTGACAGCCAAATACAAAGGAACAAAGTTGAGGATTGGTAGGATGGGTGTCTCCTGCACTAAATTCCCCCTTCCTAGAGTTCTCCACCATCAGCTTAGAGTTCAACAACCCACCAAGGATGATTTCTAGGGGCAGCTGAGCAGATTTTGTGAAGTGGTTGATTAACTGCAGCTTTGAGCAACCAAGCCCCTCAACTTAAGGAGGGCTGTTGGGAGTCCTCATGGTGCATAAGTAGGAAGGCTTCATGTAAAAATTTTGAATAAGATGACACATATTCACAAAGATTAACCTGATTATACACTATTGCAGAATACATGCATAATACATAACCTCCTCTATGTTGATCATCAATTTACAGAAGCAGAAACAATAACATGCGCACATAGAAGCATTAATCACACATATCAACATAGTATTTTCCTGGGGAAAGCATCTCGCTAAAAACCCCAACTATTTGTATATTATATTGATTGAAAACATGTAATAATACACAGTACAATACTCTTCACAAGTATCCAGCACTATCTCCACTTGTTACACACAATACAGCTCAAATATGATCTCCAAATCTCCTCCGTTGCTTGCCTGCCTCCACTGCACAATACCTGCATTAGAATGAATGAATCCAAACTCGTTCCAAGTTCTATTTACCTTGGAAAATCACTCACACTCAAAATCACATGAGAACAAGCTATAATACTGGGCACATACTGCGCAATTCTCATGGGCATACTCAATCCATTGATTTGTGCAAGATCTCATGCACAACTGATAGTCACAACTCACCCTTTCACTTACCTCTAACACTTCTCTCCACTGAACTATCCATGCACTGAGTTAACTGATGTATTCTTTTATTTTCATTATGAGTTAATAATTAGTGAATTAATTAATAACTATTTCACACAACTCATCACTTAGTCTATTGGCCAGTTAGACTAAATACAACTAGTTCAACTAAGTCAAACTGAACACAACTCCATTAACTGCTCATCTAACTCCATAGAACTCAACCACTTGAGTCCTAACTGAAGTCCTCCATGCAATA
>APFE031233150.1:93991-112435 GCA_000404065.3 Pinus taeda | reverse complement strand
CTCAAGGCTTTGCATGCATCTTTAACCTCAAGAGCATACAGGTTCTTGACCCGTGAACCAATCTGCTTCACCTGTCTAGTGATGATGTGTCTAAGGAAAACCTTTCCCTCTCTAAAGACTACATCATAGCCTCTGTCTTCTGACATCGTGATCGACACTGATTTTCTCTTCAATCCTAGTACATACTTGACATCGGTCAAGGTAAGGCGAGCTCCATGCTCCCTCTGAAAAATAACCGTGCCTACACCTGATACACTATACTTCTCATCATTACCCATCCCTATGAGTATCTGGAGATCTTTCTTCTCCAAAGTACTGAACAAAATTTTGTCACTGATCATGTGGAAAGAATATCCATTGTCAAGAAACCAACCACTTCCCATCAATGATGAAACCATGCATGCGAAGAGTGTGAAATCCAACTCAAACTGTGAAGCAAGTGCCTCACCTTTAGATCCTTCCCTAGATCCCTTCTTGAATTTCCTCCATGGACATTTTGTAGCACAATGGTCCACCTCATGACAACGAAAGCATAGCACTTTCGATTCGTCAACCTTCTTCATCAAATTCCTTTGATGAAGATCCGTCCCTAGTATTCTGCCTTAACTCATCTTGCACAAGATCAGACCAAAGTCTTTCCCATCCTCGCAATTTCTCCTGACCATTGACAGAGTCCTGATAGGAATGCCAACTCTTCGAAAGACCAAGGAGAGCCAAGCTCACCAAGTCCTCATCATCGACAATCACCCCCACACTTCCCAGCTAATCTCGGCCTTGGGTGAACTTCGTGAGATACTGGGGCATACTGTCTCCATTCTCACACTTAATGTTTCTGAGTTTTATCCTTGAGCGCCATTCGACCAGCTCAAAACTCAACTGCTTCTGATCTAAAATTTATGAGAAACTAGTATTTCTTGTATAGAGATTGACTGTATGGGCATTAACTGGATATCTCACCTTCCAAAAGAAGGATGAATCCAGAGGTTACCTGACCCGATCACAAACTCTGCCTGAAGAAATAAAATGTAAACACTTTTTGAATAATAGATTTGATGATCAATACAACACTGATATCATGTAGAACTTCTTCTACAAATCAGCTCGCTCTGATACCATGTAGAAATTTTGAATAATATGACACATATTCATAGAGATTATCCCGATTATACACTATTGTAGAATACATCCATAATACATAACCTCCTCTACGTTGATCATCAATTTATAGAAGCAGAAACAATAACATGCGCACATAGAAGCATCAATCACACATATCAACACATTATTTTCCCAGGGAAATCATCTCGCTAAAAACCCCAACTATCTGTATATTATATTGATTGAGAACATGTAACAATACATAGTACAATACTCTTCACAAGTATCCAGCACTATCACCACCTGTTACACACAATACAACTCAGATCTAATCTCCAAATCTCCTTTGTTGCTTGCCTGCCTCCACTACACAATACCTGCATGAGAATGAATGAATCCAAACTCGTTCCAAGTTCTATTTACCTTGGAAAATCACTCACACTCAAAATCACGTGAGCACACGCTATAATACTGGGCACATACTGCACAATTCTCATGGGCATACTCAATCCATTGATTTGTGCAAGATCTCATGCACAACTGATAGTCACAACTCACCCTTTCACTTACCTCTAACACTTGTCTCCACTGAACTGTCCATGCACTGAGTTAACTGATGTACTCTTCAGTTGCATTATGAGTTAATAATTAGTGAACTAATTAATAACTAATTCACACAACTCATCACTTAGTCTATTGGCCAGTTAGACTAAATACAACTAGTTCAACTAAGTCAAACTGAACACAACTCCATTAACTGCTCATCTAACTCCACAAAACTCAACCACTTGAGTTCTAATTGAAGTCCTTCATGCAATAGCTCAGTCAACCCATAGGTAACCACATGATTCCTTAAGGTAGTTGTATGTGCCACATTTGTAGCTCCAACTGAGGTGCTCCAAAAGAGTAAGATAATGTTAATAGTCCAAATATTGTTAAGAGCTAATAGTATTCGACTATTCTATTTTTACTTGATAGTCTAAAAATAGACTCTGATCACACCGCTGTGATCCAAAAAATAGAAGTCCATCTATTTTTAGCAACATGACCAATCATCCATAAACAACATCCTGCAACTCATAGACCATGATCCATATGTCTAAAAATAGACATAGTCTAAAAATAGACTTTACGCCACAACTTGCCTGCAGGACCACTTAGTGAAGGTGACTCCTTTCCACTAAGATCCATCATCTTGTTTCATTCTCAACAAGAATTTCTTGTTGCAGACTTTTCAACACCTCAAGCCTTGGTATTTTAGCTATTGAACAATTTTTTTTTGCACTTTCGTGTTGCTCTACCTTTCAGCTCATTTTCGAGCTCTTGCTGTAAACATTTTTGTGACATGAGTATTTTTTGAGTAATGGAGATAAATTTCACTTTGCACCAGCTCTGAGCTTTTCTTAGGAGGCTGTAGCTCTTGGGGTTGGGCCCAACCCAAGTGCAAGTACCTCCCTTGTGTACTTTTATGTGTTTTTCTTACATTCATAAAATAATTTATGCTATTTAGGTTAAGATCTTGCTTTGTTACTTAGGTTTCTTTTGATGATTAAAATAGTTTTTCATGCTTCAAGTTGATTTTCCAGTTTCATAACAAAAAATATCTTCAAAGAGGCCATCGAGCAATCCTTTATCTCACCTCTCCCTCCTTGGGACCATGAGTTGAGACCAAGGCCTACTTGTTGCCACAAAAACACTGTGTTTGCCTTTCCATGCAATTGATAATGTTAGATTTTTAGTTGGAGAAATTGATACCACTTGTACTTTCATGGTTAGATATATTCTTGATTAAGTTTCCATAGTTAGATTGCATGATTTCCTGCCCATAACCTTCTGTTCAGCATGTTTTTGGTTTTTAGGTCAGATTAGGTCAAAATAGATAGATCTCTGGTTTTTCTAGTCTTTCCTTCATCAATTTTGAGAAATAGTGTGCAGAGAATCTATAATACATCCCTGCCTATCCTTCCTTCATCATACAACCTAATCCAACCCCTAATTCTAGATTCCTTCACTTCATTCGCCACACTTTCCCAATTTGACCTAATCTCTACATTCTTGTGCAACATTGCTCCCTCCATCCTTGAACAAATCCAACCACCTTCATCACTTCTTAGCTTCATTTACCAAGTCCTAAACCCCTTCACATCCTTATCCATCCTTTATTTCCACATTCCCACCATTTTTCCACCATCAACCCTCCAAAATCCTCTTTCAGCTCTTCCTCTAAAACTTCCTGTAGAACCCCTGCAGACTTCCTGTAGAAGTTCACTTGAGCCATTTTTCGACATCTAATCACTGTGAAACTCTCTGGTAGGGTGCTAGGGACCCCTTATGCCCTCTTCTCACCTTCCCAACCTCCTACAAGTGCCCAGTCCATTTCCTTTTGTCAATCAACCTCTACACAGTCAAAAACAGTTGAAGCTCATGCATAATAATTCTGCAAGATTACTCAAAAATAAAAAAAGATGTTTTTTTCCATATTTTCCTTTAGGAGTAGCTTATTCACATGCATTTTACCTTTCCAAGAGTCAATGGCATCCATTTCTATAGCTTTCATCTCTTTTCTTGCACCAGTAAGGTTAGTCGGTAAAACTAGGGTTTGCTAGGGTTTGCATTTCCTTTCAACTTTTAGCTTCTTTCTGCAAGTATATTAGCCTCTTTTGAGTTAGATTTTGTCCATCATAGTTAAAAGCTTCTTCTAAGAACTCATAGAATTTTTCTTAAGCTCCTAGAAAACTTGTGCTAGCTGATCAAGTGACAGCCTGCAGTAAGAGCTAGTATTTGTGCATATAGCACCATCACTTCCAAGTTTGTTACAAACTACCAGGTTGATAAAAGTAAAGAAGGGAGTCCCAAGAGTTCCAGCATCATTGTTGCAATATTGGAGCCCATTAGATACCTCATCTCCAATATCAAAAAATCAGCTTGACACATGGATAACATAATCATGACTGGGTATAGAAACATAACACATAAGCACATAACCATAAAACCATAATTCTAGCTAGAGTCTAGTCATCAATGCATGACCCTATCAACAACACATACCTCTACCTCATGCAGGACAACAATGACCACATCACTATACACTTGACCACATGTGAATACTAACGTGTATAAGTAATGAATAATCAACCATACACATGTGATGATACACTCCACAACAACACCGTCAACTTTCCATGGCGACATCACTATAACCATGACCCATACCATACAAATGCAACAAGCACATGGTATTACCGAACAAGAAACAAAAATGTGACCAATATGAATTCATTACCAACACACAACCCATCCAGTATGAGGGGTTAACCATGCTCCAATATCAGTTTGTAACACCCTCCTCCCACATCTACCCAAGTAACTGACCAACTGGAGTAAACATGTGATGAAAGGCTACTATGATTTGATTCAACCTGTTAGGTGACCTTAAGGAAATTGAATCGATAGAAACACATCATACATACCTTCCAAATCAGCTATTGTTGCTAAGGGGTCCCTTGGGAGTCAATTTTCAGGTTAAACACGCAAGTTTTGTGGCAGAAGGCCCAAATTTTGTCTAAAGAAATGTAAAATCTCTGCATTTTGTGGTCGTAGAGTGTGAAGATGTCTAGAGTTAAAAGGGTTTTCTTCCCTTAGTCTAGATAAGTTGTGTCGATTTTGGAGATATGCCCATGGTCCAAAAACCATGGGATTGTATAAAAAGGGAAGTCTTAGAAGATCTAACAGAGGAAGGATAGTAAGTAAGTTAGAATTCATGAGTCATTGGTATGTTTGGGTGAGCTAAAAGCAAGAGTCTTAGCGTAGGAAGAGGCTCTGTAGATGAATGCACAAAAGACTAGGGTTAAGTCTGTAGCTTAGTGCATAGACCCCTATAGCTGTGTGGATAGGGCAGATAGAGTTTGTACTGGGAATTTGAATCATAAATAAAGAGAAGTATTTGGGAATCACTATGTTTTTTGTCTTTGATTATTGCATTTGATTATGATATGTTAAGTTTTGGGTTTACATTATAATGTTAAATTGATGCACGAATGTATCTATTTCTATTTGTTATTTGAATGAAATTAATAATTTATTTTTACACGAGGTTAATCTTAATTACATGATAAAGTTGGCTAACCATTGATGCACGAATGTATCTATTTCTATTTGTTATTTGAATGAAATTAATAATTTATTTTTACACGAGGTTAATCTTAATTACATGATAAAGTTGGCTAACCACTAACATAATTAGGGAAATGAGATAGTAACCTAGTTACAGAGGCACATAAGTTCTTGAATCATTGTTTACGGTTGTGCGAAGGACATTCGGATACCTTAACGAAGGTTCTAAAAGATGGAAAAGGAAAGACATCTATAATCCCTAAAGGCTTATCGATCTGCGTGAAGGAAAGGATTAGGGTAAAAAACCAACATCACAACCATCTAAGGGTTCTTGCATCCCCCCATACTACTTTGGGTGAGGCCTTGAGGACTAATGCCGAAAGGGCCAGTAATGTAGGGATTTTCCGGGCTGCCTAACACTGAACCTAGGTCAAGGCCCATCAAGCCAACAAATGGTTTTGTTTCTAGGACAGTAATCTACACAAGGATATGTTTGATGTCGTATCATTGGAATCCAACTAAGAAATAGATCGAAAACTAGTTGGATAGAGAGATGTACGAATTTGGCACAAGAAAACAAGAATCTGTGATTGATGAAAGAACAATGGTTGGACAGATACCTATACATAAAAATACAAGAAATCTTCTTCTGCTCCTTTCCGACTGATTTACACGAATGGATCACGAATTTGGCCAACAGCCAAGGAAGGTGGAGGCTTGACACTGTGATTGTTTGGGCACCAAAGTTGATAAGGAGATTGGAAGCGTCTAAAAATAATATCACGCACGTTGTTGACCATTGGCTCGACTGCATCAATGGGATTTGTGACAGAGTTTGTGGTCCATACCTTTACAAGTTACAACAAACCCAAGCATCACTTATTTAAAGGACCACAAGGTAAGTATTTAAGGTCACTAAATACTTGGATTAAGATGCTCTTGTGTGAATAACAGGTTAAGCAGTTACCTTGATGTTTGGAGCTACACGAAATAGAAAGTATTTTGGGGACATAAGAAGAAATGGTCCTGAGTATAGCCCACTGATCGGTCCTCCATTGAGTGATGACAAAGAAGCAGCACAAGATTCTCCCCTGAGTGCTAGTCATTTGATAAGACAAGGGTTCCTACAAATACCTACTCTTCCTCTACCCTTATCCCATCCATCTACACTACCTCCATCCTCGTCTCCATCGCTCACCCCATCACCCACACCACTGCCACCTCCACCATTATTCAATATGGTGAACTCAATAAAGCTAACTATATTTAAGGGCATAGGAAATGAAGATCAGGACCATTTTTGGTTTGTCGTGAAGGCTCTATGGGAAGCTCAAGGTATCATGGATGACCAGATGAAGAAATCTATGCTGGTTAGTGCTTTACAGGATTACGCACTAATGTGGTATAGTAAGTGAAGTATTGACAACCCCACGTCCACGTTGTTACATATCCAAGTTGCGTTGAATAGAGAATTCATTAGACCTAATTCTTAAGCATAGTCCATTGTGGGGTTAAAGGAGATCATGATGAAGCCTGTGGAGATGCCCTGGGATTTGGATCAAATACTGAAGTGTACAATCCATGAAACCAACATGAACCTAACTGACAGGATGCACCATGAATGGTTATAGCCTCGCTCCTACCCCACTTAAGGATTGCGCTATCACAATAGAATATTGGGACCCAAGAAGAAGCTCTGGAAATTGCGATGAGGTTGCATGAGACACCAATGAAGAATGCTAATCTGGGGGTTCAACAGATTCATGCGTAGCTGCAAAACCTTTGTCTCGAAATAAAAAGTCTGAAGAAGGATAGAACAGCTTGGCCAAAGGCGCATGAATAAGTTTGGTGCCTAAAATGCAAGGGTCAGGAGCATGACAAGGATCACTGCCCAATGTTCACAAACTATGTTGCAACAGGGGGACCAATGCCTTTACAGCCGGAGGCTGCAGTAGGACCAAGTATAGGGCCTATGTTATGGTGCGCTATATGCCAGGTGGTTGGGAAACATGCAACCAACAATTTCCATTTGCTCCAGAAATTCATACAAACACCACAATAGCTCTTCTACAACTTCTTTCAATCAGTAGGTCATGAAGATTGCAATTGCCGAAGTTACGAATTAAGGATGGATAGGACATCGACATACAGGGAGCAGGCAAAAACGCAAACTCCAGACCAAGGTGTTGGGGGAAAGAAAGGTGAGTATCAGGGGCATGGCCAAGGCTGAGGTAGAAGAGGGCCTCGTAGAGATCAAGGACAATAGATTTGTTACAATTTTTGGGGCCCAAGACACTATGCAAGGGACTATCTAAATATGACGTGATTGTGATGTCGCTATTATACTCAGTTTTACCATGCGACTGATGATTGTCCCATATTATTGGCTACTATTCGAGAAAGGGTGCACAACCTCCATAGCCGATGTAGAACCTCAAGATGATGAGGGTTGAGCCTCAAAAGGAAGACCCTAAGGTAAACATTATACTATGAAGCGGAACCATGATAAGCGAGGATAATGGCAAGCAGCCTGCAGAAGGTGAATGGGTCTGCAAAGCACTCGAGAAAGAGATTGGGTTTGATTTGGAGTGCATGAAAGAAACATTTATGGAAGAAAATAAGAGCTTCACTAAGGCCTCTACCTCAATAATTCAAGAGGACCAGTTAAAGAAATGGACCCATCTATGATTACCACATTCTTGGAGACCTGCATGAAACTGCTCCATAATAGTAAGGTTGTGAAGCGTCTGCAGGAACTGATCAATCGGTGCACTGGTAAGGATGGCGCTACTGGTGAACCACGCATGGTTAGGAAGCTTGGAAATAACAAGGCAAGGACTGGGCGTGAAATGAGACTCACTACACAGATAGGGGAATATGAAATGGACCAAGTTATCCTGGATCCGGGGTTCGACATGAATGTTTTTCCAAAATAGGATTGGGAAATAAGGGGGAGACCTACACTCCACTAGTCTCTGATCCAGTTAAGAATGGAAAATCAACATAAATTATCCCAACGAGCAGGCTACAAGGGGTAAAAGCTGATATCGAGGGAACAAGCACACTGGTAGATTTTGAAGTAATAGAGATTGTGGATGATAGCAATCCCTACCCTGTGCTCCCTAGAATTGATTGGGCCACTAACATGAAAGGGGTAATCAACTTGAGGAAGTGAAAGATGATATTTGAAAAGAAGTCACTCTGCGTGGTGGTGCCACTGGATCTCGTGGAAGGACTGCGCTATACAGAACCAGTCTGAGATTATGAAATTGATGACGATCTGGACTAGATTTACAAGATAATGGCGCAAGACCAGGATTGGGTAAATTTGAAAATGGATGGATGCATTGCATGGGACAACAAAATATCTTGCCCATTGGATTCAAAAAAATAATTAGAGCACTGGTAGAATTGGTTGCATGAAGTATCTACACTGTGTTGTAATATGATGACCAAGTCATTGCACTGCGTGTCATCCGAAGTTAGGGATTTTCCTCATTATGATGGATTAACTAATTTTGATTTCATTTTGGATGCATTGGAGAAAGAAGTGTCGAAGATACATCACTTCCAGGCTTTGGGTTAGGTACTGCGTGCTACACCCGCAAAATGTTGGGGTATGCACAAGGATAGTTTTGATGATTAGCGCAACTATAGTAGGATAGTGAGAATATGTTTTGGGCAGCCAAAAGTGCGGATAATAGATAAGTATGATGGAAGAGATGATCAACATGATCACCAGGCCAAATGGACTAAGGCTTATGGAGCAAAGTCCCCGCTTGAATGGGTGCATCTGTTTTGTCATACCCTGGGCATCATATCATTGAATTGGTACTTGGAAACCGAGTTCTTCCATGGCTTTGAAGAGTGGGACATCTTGTGCCAGGGATTTATAATTACATTAAGCTTTGAAGATGCATTTTCCTATATTGAGAAGGTGCTATAGGAGGTTAAAGTAGCGATCTTTAGGATACCACAAGATCCTCTAGACCTTGTCCAACTTGATTGAACTACCCAGCTGAGTCACGGGCTGGAATGCTATAACGTGACTGCTAAAGAAGAAGATGAGGATCCTAGAAAGTTTAATATTCTGGAAACTTAAGGTCAACACGAGGTTGAAGGTCTGCAGATAACAGATCCAGACATGACTGTGTCACTGAAAACTAGGCAAGTCAACATTGGCACAAAGGCAAAACCAAAATTTTCAAAGATTGGAGAGTATTAGGATGATGTGATAGTAGATAAGGTCGTTGAGCTCCTCCACAAATATCAGGATTTCTACCCCACGAAGTTTTTTGATTTAAAAGGAATAATAGGAGATCTGTGTGTCATGAGGATCACCCCGAAACCAGACGTGAAACCTATAAAACAAATACCTTATCGCCTTAATCCTAAGTATAAGGAAAGGGTTCATGCTAAGTTAGATAAGATGTTCGTGGCAAGAATTATTGAACCAGTGGAAGAATATAATTGTGTAATCCTGACAGTGGTTCAGGAAAAGAAACAGAAAGAACAAATAAGGATGTTTGTGGATCTCCAAAAGTTAAATGAGGTTTGCGTGCATTATCCTTTTCTGACCCCGTTCACTGACGAGGTCCTGGAAAATGTAGGTAGCCAAGAAGCATACTCTTTCACTAATGGGTTCTCTGGGTACCATTAGATCAAAATCTTGACTAAATGGGGATGTTCTTAGTACACTATAATTCCTTTTGAGCTGAATAATGCGTCAATAATCTTTTCACACGTAGCCATTGTGGCATTCAAGGAATTCATTCATAAGTTTCTAGAGGTATACTTTGATGATTCGACAGTGTTTGGATTGGTCAAGTGTCATGTGGAAGGCCTGCGCTTGATGTTAGATATATGTCGAAGATATCAGATCACGCTCAAGATTAAGAAGTGTATGTTTTGTGTCCCTTTTGGGATCCTATTGGGTCATCTGGTATGTAGACAAGGATTAATGGTAGACTCCATGAAGATCGTGGTGATAATCAACTTGGAGGTGCCAGGGAATGTGAAATAGTTGTGCGCAACTCTAGGGCATACTGGATACTATAGGAAGTTCATCAAGAGTTATTCCTAGATTACTGTGCCCATGCAGAAGTTGTTGAAAAAGGATGCTATGTTCTGTTGGAATGATGAATCCTAGAAGAGCTTGGACGTGCTGGAAGAAAAAATGGTCATTGTGCCAATCATAGTTTTCCTGGACTGGAACAAAGAATTTCATGTGCACGTGGATGCCTCATGTATTATGTTGGCATTGTGCTCACATAGGTGGGCAAGGGGGAATTAGACCATCCTATAGCGTTCATGAGTAGGAAGTTGTCCAAGGTTGAGTAGAACTATTCCAATATAGAGCACGAAGGACTAGGCATGGTATACGCACTCTAAGAGTTTAGGCACTATTTTTTGGGTGGACATGTTAAGATGTATAACGATCATTCTATGTTGAAATACTTGGTCAATAAGCCTATATTGGGGGGGAAGATCTACAGATGATTGTTGATGTTCCAGGAGTGTAACTTTGAATTTATTGTGAACCCAAGACGACTGAATGTGGGACCTGATCATTTGTCGTGCATTGAAATGAGAGAGGAACCTACTAATTTGGAGGAGGGGTTTCCTAACGTGCAACTCTTTGCATTGCGCGCCATAGACTGTCACTTTGAAGATATCATACATTTCCTGATGACAAGAACTGCTCCAGAAGGGTATACAAGCTAGCAGAAGGAGTTAGTAGTGTGCGTGACATACTTCTTTGTCATTGCAGGGCACTTGTACAAAATGTGGTCAAACGAAATATTGTGACGTTATGTACTTAACTTTGAATGAAGCCTCATTCTCACAGAGGCTCATGGAGGAGTTGCGGGAGGACACTATGCAGGAAAATCAACAACGCAGAAGGTTCTACGTGCTAAGTTGTGGTGGCCAACTCTGCATAAGGATGCGAAAACATATTGTAGGGTATGTGACACATGTCAAAGGATTGGCAAGCCATCACAGAGGGATGAGCTTCCTTTTATGTCATAGATGATGTTACAACCATTCGAGAAATGGGTAATTGACTTTGTGGGTCCAATTCAACCTCCATGAAAGAAGACGGGTGCGCGGTACATCATCACCGTGACAGAGTACTTGACTAGGTCGGTGGAGGCGCAACTTGTGAAGGACTGTACAAGTGTGAAAATGAAAAAGTTTATTTTTGAATACTTATTAACAATATTTGGTTGTCCAAAGATCTTGATGAGCGATCGTGGTTCACACTTTCTTAACAAAACAATCGGCACATTGATAGAAGAATTTCAGGTGTATCATTAGAAGAGTATGCCTTATCACCTGCAGGCCAATGGGATGGTGGAAGCATCAATAAGATGCTAGAGAACGCACCGACGAAGGTCTGCAATGCTCAGAGAAATGACTGGGTTGTGCACGTACCAGTGTTGTTGTGGAATATAGAATGACTTACAAGAATTTTACTCAGAAAATTTCTTTCAGACTCGTGTATGGCGTGGAAGCTGTGATGCAAATGGAATACATTATACCTAGTCTACGCATAACAACACTCACAGGAATGGCAGACCATGAACCCTTGGAAGAGAGGCTTTTGTAGCTAGCAGAGCTTGTGGAGGACCAATTTCTAGTTGCATTTCATCAACAAGTTCAAAATGAACGCGAAAAGGCATGGCACGATTAGGACATCAAACTACACACCTTCAAGGTAAATGATTTGGTCTTATTATATGACGATAAATTTGATAAATTTCCAGGAAAGTTTAGGACGCATTGGATAGGGCCATATGTTATTAAGGAGATTACAGATGGTGGAGAAATTCAGTTGGTCAAATTGAATGGAGAACCCTTCCCTGGGAAGGTGAATGGCAATTGATTGAAGCGAGACACCGATATGAGGAAAGCATAGTCTTATCCCTCTAGGCAGCTAAAAGGAAGCATGGGATTAAAAACTACACTACCCAAGTCAAAGAGCTACATGATCAGGGAACTGCGGAATGAAGATATGTCACAAAGCCCATGGAAGCATGGAGGGGGTTCTGCTACCAAGGACGCAACCACGTAGAGCAACCGTAAAGTGACCGTTAAAGTCACTTTTCTTGATTTGATGATGAAAAAAGACCAAATGGAGCAGGGAGTGGCATTTAAATCAGATTTTATGGACCAGATCTCATAAAATCTACTGCCAATATAACATTAATGAACCAATTTTGGGGGGAACAGATGGATTTGAATTTTAAAGTGCCTATAAATTATAGGTGACTATTGTTGAGCCCTGAACTTTCATCTTTCCTACACATTTTCCTAGATTCTTTCCATTCACCTGGACCTCCTCAGCTATCAACATCACTGCATATTAGTCATTAAAGAGCACTTAAAGTGGTTTTTTAACTATGTCCTTGTGTTTGTTGTTTGAATTAGATTTTTTCTTATGAGTTGCAAAATGTAGCCACTTTCTGTAGCTGGTTCCACTTTCCGCAGTTGTTTTTGTTAAACTACAAGTTGTAGGTGTCACCAGGCAAAGAAAGCCACATGGGCAAGTTGGAAATGACCAGGACATGGATCAAGTCCTATTGGTCTAGCAGGATTCATCAGGAAAAGACGTGGTCAACAGGGGTTAAGTGGTGGTCAAATAGGAGAGTCCTATGGCAACAGGACTCCATTTTAAATCACGTGAAAATTTTCGTGATTGTTTCTGGATCTATGGAGGCACGCTGACACCTATAGGCTGACCACGATGTGGATCCAACAGTTGCTTTCAATAGATTGCATAATCTCGGTGACCATGATGCTAAATCCATGGACGTTGTTTTTCACGTGTCCTCTGTTCACGTAGTTTTATAGGAAGATAGTTGTGTAACCTTTGTTATAAATAACGTGTTTCTATATGCATAGTAGTTAGTCTTTTGAATGGAATTTTGTTATTAAGAACTCACTGTGTCATGACACTAGTTTTATTATTGTAACTATATTTTGAGATATATAAGAAGACTATGTTCTACATGCTTGCGTGATCATAATTTTGGATCGATAGCCTGTTGGTCGAGGTTGTGCAGAGGGCCCCTACACACTGAGGTTTCATTTCCATTGTTGTTGTATAGTCCTTATGTATCATTTCTTTATTTTTCTTGCACATGTTTTATATCTATTCACTTGTGTATATATTTCTAACATTTCACTTATGTCCATGACTCTACAAGCTTTGTATAACGCTGATCAGTGTGTGCATGTTTTAGGATAGAGTAGGTAGCCCGGGAATCTGTATATAATTTTCATAATAACTAGTGATATCGAAGTGATCCTCTGCTGAATTTGCTTTTCTTAGTTTCTTTAATTCCAGTTTTGTTTTGTTCATTTTAGTTTTGTTCATTTTCTTTGTTAAGTTAGTTAGAAATCAACTTGCTCATTTCATTGATGGTTACCTTTGAAAGCCATAGATAGACTAACTGGCGAGGGATTGAAATATGAATGTTGTGATTTGATTTTAGTTTACTTCTTTGCAATTAGATATTGGATTGCTCATTTCATTGGCAGTTACCTCCGAAAGCCATAGCTAGACTAACTGACGAGGGATTGAAAATATGAATGTTGTGATTTGATTCTAGTTTACTTTTCTACAATTATATATTAGATTGCTCATTTCATTGACAGTTACCTCCGAAAGCCATAGCTAAACTAACTGGCGAGGGATCGAAATATGAATGTTGTGATTTGATTTTAGTTTACTTTTCTGCAATTAGATATTGGATTTCTCATGTCATTGATGATTATCTCCAAAAGCCATAGCTAGACTAACTGGTGAGAAATGAGACTATGAATGATGTAATTTGATTTTAGTTTTACTTTCTTTCCAGTCTTTGATTTCCTTGAGTGCAGTAGCTTAAATCATTTTTCTGTATTTAGACAGCAATAGAGATGATAGTTTCATAATCAGTAGTTCATTAATTACTTGTTTTAAATAGTAGCATAATTTTCATTCTTGATTTAAGTATTATTTTTCACTAGTATGTTCTAAGACCTTCTGAAGTGTTAAGTTTTAGGAACCCTTATAAAGGACATAATTGCCTTAAAACCTATAACCATACTTGCCTTCTAGAAACTTAGGAATAGGAATTCCATAAACAAAGATAAAAACCCCCAAAACAACATAAAAATCAAAAAATGACAAAAGTAAGAAATAGGTTATCTTGCACATATAGTGCACCACACTTCGTCAGCTTACGAATCCCGGATTGATAATTAATGTAGAAATTTAGGACACACTAAATTGACCAAACATTTTGGCGCCGTTGTCGGGGAAATGTAACTAGGTAGCCAATTTCTTAAAAAAAACAACAACAACAATAAAAAGAAGGGAAAAATTGATAACTTCTTGAAGTATTCTCTCCTCTTGCACCTAGTGTGATCTAGAGGATCAAAAAAGAGATTTATTGGTTTAATAATTTCTTGAGTATGCTCTCTTCTTGCACCTAGTGTGATCTGGAAGATCAGAAGAGAATTATTAGCCCAACTTGAGGAGAAAAATAAAATAAAAAATGACATGCATAGAGCAAGATATTCTAGGGGAAGGTTTATAGCTAGGGTTAAGAGCTCGATTTTCACAACTCCAGCTTCTTCAAGGCATAGACAAGATTCACCACCATCTACTCCTAGCCTTAAGATTCCTTGAATTCAAGGAGTAGGAGCTGAATTAGAGGATTCTCCTACACTATCTACCAAATCTCATCTAGGAGAAGACCCTTTCTTCACTTCTACAGGAGAGCATATTGTAATCAAAGAAGTAGAATCACCTGAAGAAGAAAAGGAAGAAATTATCTCTCATCCACCCTTGATAGAAGAACCAGAAGACTCTGAGGAAACTATCATGAAAAAGGAAGTAGTAAATGGATTTGGGGGTAGAGGTAAAGGAGGAGGAAATAATGGAGGCAACAATGGTGGAGGTGGAGGTAATAATGGAAGAAATAGGGAAGGAGATAACTCATTTGGATTCCATATAGTTGATGAGGAAACTCACACAACAATGAAAAACATCTCACCATCTGTCCTCCCCAAATTTTATGGATTGCGAAGTGAGGATCCTGAAACATTTATGTTTGAATTTGAAGTCGTGTGCCGAACCTATGACTATATGGAAGACTCTCAAAAACTCAAATTGTTTCCTTCAACATTAAAGGGAGCCACTTTGAAATGGTTCATGGGATTAGTCACCCAATCTATTATGACTTGGAATGATATGAAACAAACATTTTTGGATAGATACCTAGATTATTGTATGCCCACCAATCACAAGGATGAGGTATTTAAAATGATGCAAAAAGAATATGAAAACTTGGAGGATTTACTTGAAAGATTTCAATACAATTTAAAGAGAGCGAAAATGAGTAACTTAGACGAGGAAAATTTGAAAGCCCTTTTATTGAAATCCATTAGAGATGAATGGACATATATTTTAAAAATTATGGGGAAGGGAGACATTTCTCAGCTTCCATTTTGTGACATAGCAGAACTATGTGTCCATCTCTCCAGAGGAAAATATAAAACGAGAATATGGCCTAGAGATCCTTCTCTTATCAAAGCAAACAAATCTGCAACTAGATCAGTAAGTAGGGTAGAGATTGGAAATATTCTTGATGAATTCAAAACTGATATCCTAGGGAGCCTTAGTGAACAACTAGACACCCTTAAAATTCAAAACAAGCAGAAAGCAGAAACTGATGTTCTAGCTATCTCTTGTCTGAAATGTAGGAAGAAACATGCTCTAAGGGAATGCCCCTTGGATGCAAAAGCTGTAGAAACATGTATGATTTGCTCGGAGAATCATGAGACCAAGGATTGTCCTTCAATTCCTGGGCTCAAATTTGTCTTTCAATAAGATCCAAATTCAGTAGAATCTCTCTGTTTTGTTTCAAGAAGACCTTGGCAGGGGCAACAAAATCAAGGATTTAACAACCCTATGATTTTTTAACCCTCGCCAAATTGGAATTCTTGGCAACAACGTTGGCCCCAACCTCAAAATCCATATAAATCATGGGCACAAGGGATGCAAAATCCTTATGGGAGATTTGCTCAATTTTATCAATATCCTCAATCTTTTCAAAATCAACAAACTCCACAAGTTCCAAATCAAAATCCACAACTTTCATTGCCATTTCCACAACAACAACCTTCTCAACAAAATCCAAACTTCCATTTCAACAAAAGACAAATCAATTTCCCGCTCAGCCATTACCATATCCTAACAATAAAAATCCTCAGAATACTTACATGATAGAAGGACAACAATTTCCTACCTATATGATTGTTCCTCTCAATGATGTACAACTCAGGTCTGGTAGAGTTTTAGAAAAACCTTCTATAGATGTCCAAGAGCAAGATACCTCTAAGCAGGACTCTCTTAAGTCAATAAGGGTTCTGAGAAAGCATCTCTTCAAAATTCAACACTCAAAAAGAGAAAGAAAAGTCAACCCCCACAACTCCTATAGTTGAGCAACCTGCATCTTCATCCACACCTCCTTTCCCTGAAAGATTACAAATTGATAAAGGGGTGTAAAAACAAATCTTGTTGCCTAACTATGATTTTCTAGATGAATTAAAGAATGTTTATATCAAGATCCCCTTGCTACAATCCATTAGAGAGATTCCTATTCTAGCAAAAACAATAAAGGAGTTGAGTCTCAAAAGACCAGGAAGGAAACCAAGAGATACAAAAAGAATCCACCTGGTAGGAAAAATTGCAAATATCATGATGGGAAAAATTACCATGCAGAAGTATGTAGATCCAGGTAGTCCAATTGTCAAGACACACATAAATGGGATAGAAATTCCAAACACATTGATTGACTTAGGGGCTACTATCAAAATTATGGTTAGACAGACTATCGAACAACTTAAAATTCCTAATCTTCTTTTTACACCTACTTTACTGCAACTTGCAGATAGATCAATAATCAAACCAGATGATGTATTAGAAGATATTTCACTCTCCTTAGATTCTTGTGAATATCCAATAGATTTCATGATTTTGACTCCCAAGAGTAATCTAGGAGGGCACCCACTTATCTTAGGAATACCTTGGCTAGCCACAGCTGACGCTTTCATCAGTTGTAGATCTGGGGATATGTACATTTCTGATGGTAATTCGACAAAAAAATTCAATTTGTATCCTCTAGCAAAAGCAATTACAGAATTAGGATACAATGAATGGGTTGATGATGAGGACACTATACAACCTGTCTTTACCATTTCTGAAATCAGTGAAGATAGTCAAATTCTGAACACATTAGAAAATTTTGAGACATCCTCGAAATATGACCTCAAACAATTTCAGTTAGATTCTGACATTGAATATTTATCATCAAGACAAATGTCTCTTTACTCTATGGAAGAGTTCAGTAGTTCTACCATTGAGATTTTTCTAGGTAAAACATTGAATATCAACAAAAATTTGGAAAAGTCACAACAGGAAGAACTAACCAAAATCTTGCAAAAACATTCTACTGCGTTTGCATGGGAGTATACTGATATGAAAGGTATTGATCCTAGGACTTGCACCCATTATATCTATATTGAGGAAAACAGTAGATCAATCAGACAACCTCAGAGAAGGATGAATCCAAATCTTAGGGAGATAGTGAAAGAAGAGCTCCAAAAAATACTCAATGTAAACTTCATTTATCCAATTTCAAATAGCTGATGGGTTTCTACTTTGGTTATAGTACCTAAGAAGAATGGTAAATGGAGGGTATGGATTGATTATAGGGAATTAAATAAAGCAACTTTGAAGGATCACTTTCCTTTTCCTTTTATCGATCAGGTATTAGATACATTAGCAGGCAAAAAGTACTTTTCATTTCTGGATGGTTTTAGTGGTTATAATCAAATTCAGGTAGCACCCGAGGATCAAGATAAGACCACATTTACCTATCCATGGGGAACTTTTGCCTATCGAGTGCTTCCTTTTGGATTATGTAATGCACCCGCAACATTTCAAAGAGTAGCACTAGGAATTTTTTCTAATCTAATCCATGATTGTGTAGAGGTTTATATGGATGACTTTACAGTTTATGGTGACTCGTTTGAAGAAGCATTAGCAAATTTGGAAAAAGTCCTTGTAAGATGTAAAGAAATAAACCTTTCATTAAGCCATGAAAAATGCTTTATGATGTTTACTGAAGGTATTGTTTTGGGACATCACATTTCAGGGGATGGGATTAAAGTTGATAG
>APFE031233150.1:68267-93981 GCA_000404065.3 Pinus taeda | reverse complement strand
GCACATATAGTGCACCACACTTCGTCAGCTTACGAATCCCGGATTGATAATTAATGTAGAAATTTAGGACACACTAAATTGACCAAACATTTTGGCGCCGTTGTCGGGGAAATGTAACTAGGTAGCCAATTTCTTAAAAAAAACAACAACAACAATAAAAAGAAGGGAAAAATTGATAACTTCTTGAAGTATTCTCTCCTCTTGCACCTAGTGTGATCTAGAGGATCAAAAAAGAGATTTATTGGTTTAATAATTTCTTGAGTATGCTCTCTTCTTGCACCTAGTGTGATCTGGAAGATCAGAAGAGAATTATTAGCCCAACTTGAGGAGAAAAATAAAATAAAAAATGACATGCATAGAGCAAGATATTCTAGGGGAAGGTTTATAGCTAGGGTTAAGAGCTCGATTTTCACAACTCCAGCTTCTTCAAGGCATAGACAAGATTCACCACCATCTACTCCTAGCCTTAAGATTCCTTGAATTCAAGGAGTAGGAGCTGAATTAGAGGATTCTCCTACACTATCTACCAAATCTCATCTAGGAGAAGACCCTTTCTTCACTTCTACAGGAGAGCATATTGTAATCAAAGAAGTAGAATCACCTGAAGAAGAAAAGGAAGAAATTATCTCTCATCCACCCTTGATAGAAGAACCAGAAGACTCTGAGGAAACTATCATGAAAAAGGAAGTAGTAAATGGATTTGGGGGTAGAGGTAAAGGAGGAGGAAATAATGGAGGCAACAATGGTGGAGGTGGAGGTAATAATGGAAGAAATAGGGAAGGAGATAACTCATTTGGATTCCATATAGTTGATGAGGAAACTCACACAACAATGAAAAACATCTCACCATCTGTCCTCCCCAAATTTTATGGATTGCGAAGTGAGGATCCTGAAACATTTATGTTTGAATTTGAAGTCGTGTGCCGAACCTATGACTATATGGAAGACTCTCAAAAACTCAAATTGTTTCCTTCAACATTAAAGGGAGCCACTTTGAAATGGTTCATGGGATTAGTCACCCAATCTATTATGACTTGGAATGATATGAAACAAACATTTTTGGATAGATACCTAGATTATTGTATGCCCACCAATCACAAGGATGAGGTATTTAAAATGATGCAAAAAGAATATGAAAACTTGGAGGATTTACTTGAAAGATTTCAATACAATTTAAAGAGAGCGAAAATGAGTAACTTAGACGAGGAAAATTTGAAAGCCCTTTTATTGAAATCCATTAGAGATGAATGGACATATATTTTAAAAATTATGGGGAAGGGAGACATTTCTCAGCTTCCATTTTGTGACATAGCAGAACTATGTGTCCATCTCTCCAGAGGAAAATATAAAACGAGAATATGGCCTAGAGATCCTTCTCTTATCAAAGCAAACAAATCTGCAACTAGATCAGTAAGTAGGGTAGAGATTGGAAATATTCTTGATGAATTCAAAACTGATATCCTAGGGAGCCTTAGTGAACAACTAGACACCCTTAAAATTCAAAACAAGCAGAAAGCAGAAACTGATGTTCTAGCTATCTCTTGTCTGAAATGTAGGAAGAAACATGCTCTAAGGGAATGCCCCTTGGATGCAAAAGCTGTAGAAACATGTATGATTTGCTCGGAGAATCATGAGACCAAGGATTGTCCTTCAATTCCTGGGCTCAAATTTGTCTTTCAATAAGATCCAAATTCAGTAGAATCTCTCTGTTTTGTTTCAAGAAGACCTTGGCAGGGGCAACAAAATCAAGGATTTAACAACCCTATGATTTTTTAACCCTCGCCAAATTGGAATTCTTGGCAACAACGTTGGCCCCAACCTCAAAATCCATATAAATCATGGGCACAAGGGATGCAAAATCCTTATGGGAGATTTGCTCAATTTTATCAATATCCTCAATCTTTTCAAAATCAACAAACTCCACAAGTTCCAAATCAAAATCCACAACTTTCATTGCCATTTCCACAACAACAACCTTCTCAACAAAATCCAAACTTCCATTTCAACAAAAGACAAATCAATTTCCCGCTCAGCCATTGCCAAATCCTAACAATAAAAATCCTCAGAATACTTACATGATAGAAGGACAAAAATTTCCTACCTATATGATTGTTCCTCTCAATGATGTACAACTCAGGTCTGGTAGAGTTTTAGAAAAACCTTCTATAGATGTCCAAGAGCAAGATACCTCTAAGCAGGACTCTCTTAAGTCAATAAGGGTTCTGAGGAAGCATCTCTTCAAAATTCAAACACTCAAAAAGAGAAAGAAAAGTCAACCCCCACAACTCCTATAGTTGAGCAACCTGCATCTTCATCCACACCTCCTTTCCCTGAAAGATTACAAATTGATAAAGGGGTGTAAAAACAAATCTTGTTGCCTAACTATGATTTTCTAGATGAATTAAAGAATGTTTATATCAAGATCCCCTTGCTACAATCCATTAGAGAGATTCCTATTCTAGCAAAAACAATAAAGGAGTTGAGTCTCAAAAGACCAGGAAGGAAACCAAGAGATACAAAAAGAATCCACCTGGTAGGAAAAATTGCAAATATCATGATGGGAAAAATTACCATGCAGAAGTATGTAGATCCAGGTAGTCCAATTGTCAAGACACACATAAATGGGATAGAAATTCCAAACACATTGATTGACTTAGGGGCTACTATCAAAATTATGGTTAGACAGACTATCGAACAACTTAAAATTCCTAATCTTCTTTTTACACCTACTTTACTGCAACTTGCAGATAGATCAATAATCAAACCAGATGATGTATTAGAAGATATTTCACTCTCCTTAGATTCTTGTGAATATCCAATAGATTTCATGATTTTGACTCCCAAGAGTAATCTAGGAGGGCACCCACTTATCTTAGGAATACCTTGGCTAGCCACAGCTGACGCTTTCATCAGTTGTAGATCTGGGGATATGTACATTTCTGATGGTAATTCGACAAAAAAATTCAATTTGTATCCTCTAGCAAAAGCAATTACAGAATTAGGATACAATGAATGGGTTGATGATGAGGACACTATACAACCTGTCTTTACCATTTCTGAAATCAGTGAAGATAGTCAAATTCTGAACACATTAGAAAATTTTGAGACATCCTCGAAATATGACCTCAAACAATTTCAGTTAGATTCTGACATTGAATATTTATCATCAAGACAAATGTCTCTTTACTCTATGGAAGAGTTCAGTAGTTCTACCATTGAGATTTTTCTAGGTAAAACATTGAATATCAACAAAAATTTGGAAAAGTCACAACAGGAAGAACTAACCAAAATCTTGCAAAAACATTCTACTGCATTTGCATGGGAGTATATTGATATGAAAGGTATTGATCCTAAGACTTGCATCCATCATATCTATATTGAGGAAAACAGTAGATCAATCAGACAACCTCAGAGAAGGATGAATCCAAATCTTAGGGAGATAGTGAAAGAAGAGCTCCAAAAAATACTCAATGTAAACTTCATTTATCCAATTTCAAATAGCTGATGGGTTTCTACTTTGGTTATAGTACCTAAGAAGAATGGTAAATGGAGGGTATGGATTGATTATAGGGAATTAAATAAAGCAACTTTGAAGGATCACTTTCCTTTTCCTTTTATCGATCAGGTATTAGATACATTAGCAGGCAAAAAGTACTTTTCATTTCTGGATGGTTTTAGTGGTTATAATCAAATTCAGGTAGCACCTGAGGATCAAGATAAGACCACATTTACCTGTCCATGGGGAACTTTTGCCTATCAAGTGCTTCCTTTTGGATTATGTAATGCACCCGCAACATTCCAAAGAGTTGTACTAGGAATTTTTTCTGATCTAATCCATGATTGTGTAGAGGTTTATATGGATGATTTTATAGTTTATGGTGACTCATTTAAAGAAGCATTAAAAAATTTGGAAAAGTTCCTTGTAAGATGTAAGAAACAAACCTTTCATTAGGCCATGAAAAATTCTTTATGATGTTTACTGAAGGTATTGTTTTGGGACATCACATTTCAGGGGATGGGATTAAAGTTGATAGATCAAAAGTTGAAGTCATCTCCAAATTGCCTATTCCAAATTTTCGAAGAGATGTTAGAAGTTTTCTATGATTTACTGGATACTATAGAAGATTTATAGAAAACTTCACTAAAATAGCATCTCCATTCTTCAAAATACTTACAAAAGACTGTGAATTCAAATGGGATCCTGATTGTCAATCAACATTTGAAACTTTGAAAACAAGAATATCTGAAGTGCCTATCTTGAGAGGACCAAATTGGAAGCTCCCTTTCCATATTTCTACAGATGCTTCAGATTCAACTCTAGGAGCTATGTTGGGTCGAAAAGATTTAGTCCCTTATGCCATTTACTATACCAGTAAAAATTTCACTCCCACTGAGTTGAACTATACTGTAACTGAAAAAGAGTTCTTAGTTGTTGTTCATGCAATCAATAAGTTCAGACATTATATAACATGCTATGACACTTTTATTCATACTGATCATTCTGCAATTAGATATCTAATGAAAAACCCTATTACTAATGGCAGAGTTACAAGGTGGCTCCTACTTTTACAAGAATTCAATATTATTTTATTGGATAGACCAAGGAAACAAAATACAATAGCTGATTTCTTGTCTAGGATTCAGAATATTAAAGAAGATTCTCCTATAGAGGATAAGTTTCCTGATGAATATTTATTTGCAGTAACTACTAAGACCCCTTCGTATACAGATATTGCTAACTATTTGCTTATAGGGAAACTACCTCCACATCTATTTCCTAGTGAAAGAAGAAAGATTGTTCAGGAGAGTTCAAAATATTCATGGATTTCTAACAAATTGTTTAAAACAGGGCCAGATCTTGTGATCAAAAGATGTGCTAGGGAAGATGAAATGCTTGATAACCTCAAGGCATGTCATGATGAACCATTCGGCGGACACTTTGCTGACAAAAGGACATCCTATAAAATCCTCTCTTTAGGATATCATTGGCCTTCCCTCTTCAAAGATGCAAAACAATATGTCAAAAGGTGTGACAGCTGCCAAAGAGTAGGTAAACCTACCCTTTCAAATGAAATTCCATTGCAACCACGAGTACTCATCGAACCCTTTGAAAAATGGGCTTTAGATTTCATTGGACCTATTAATCCACCATCTAAACAAAAGAAGTATATATTGGTATGCATTGATTATGTCACTAAATGGGTAGAAGCCAAAGCATTACTTTCCGCTACTGAAAATTCAGTTATTAGTTTTCTTTATGAGTATATTTTTACTCGCTTTGGTGTTCCAAGAGAAATTGTGACAGATCAGGGAAGTCAATTCACATCCAACCTGGTGGAGAAGTTGATGGAAGAATACAAAATCAAACACAAAAGATATACTCCTTACCATCCACAAGCAAATGGTCAAGTGGAGTCTACAAACAAAGTTCTCGAAAGCATCATCACCAAAACTGTTCATCTACATAGAAGAGATTGGGCAGAAAGGCTTCTTGAAGCCTTGTGGGCCTACAGAACTGCATGGAGAAATACAACAGGGCATTCTCCCTATGAACTTGTTTATGGGAAATAAGTCTTACTCCCCATTGAGTTCCAAGTCAAAACCTTCAAGATGGTAGTTCAGTTTGGGATGGATCTATCAGAAGCCCAAAAGCATAGAATGGAGCAGTTGAATTAGCTAGATGAGATCAGACAAGAGGCAATCTTAAGAACTGATCTAGTTCAATATCAAAGAGCTAAGTGGCACGACAAATACATCAAAGAGAAAAAGTTTCAAGAAGGAGACTGGGCATTGATATTTGATTCCAAGTTTAAAGATTTCAAAGGAAAATTTCAGACTCATTGGCTTGGGCCATATGAGATTGACAAAGTATATAGCAATGGAGTGGTAAGAATCAAAGCCATTGACGAATTTCAAACTCCTCTTATTGTGAATGGTCACCGATTAAAGATCTATCATAAGCCACTCTCAAAAGAGGAATTTGTCAAAATATTTCAAGATAATTCTGCAATAAGGCTGGTGAAGAAGATCCTTCTTCTCCACCAGCCTAGCCTTTGTTCTTTTCTTTTCTAAAAATAAAAAAATTTTAAAAAAATGTATAAGCCTGAAAACCAATCACTGATTGGCAGTCTTATACAGAAAATACAGGGCGAAAATTAGGAACTTCTGACACCCTATATTTTCCAAAAAAAAAAATCTCTCTCTCTTTCTTATTTTCATTCCACTCCACTTCATTTTCATTCCACTCCATTTCATTCATTTCATTTCATTCCGCCAATAAAAGCTTTTATGACCATTTTCATTCACTCAGTGATCAATCCATCCATATCCATTCAGTCATATGATCGTTGAGTCAGTTTCCGCAGCTACAAACTGATTCCACAGCTAGTTGTGTTTTCGCAGCTAGCACCCTGTCATTCAACATTGGTAGTTAGATAATAGGGAATAAAAATCAAATGCAGGTATGACAAAGGACATATTATGAAGATATGGGGCACCTAAAGGCATCAACAAGGAGCATCTGATCAAAGGTTAATGGAAAACAAGTGGCAAAAATTCCAAGGTATGAGTAGAAATTTATTTCAAATAGCATTCAAAGCACATTTTTGCATAGTTATGAAATCACAAGCTCCACTATATGCAATGGTTGGCATGATAGCCTCGACCTATGATTCCTCCATGAACCATGCATTTATTTTTCCAGCGGCCTCATGATTAATCCTCAGATTTAACTCGTGTTTGGTTGCATTTTTACACTCCACCTGTAATTATGGGACGTGGCCTATTTGGTTACGACTCTTCTCCACCGCATAAATTCCACAGCCATTTCATAAACGAGTTTACGTCTACTCCACAACCGTCCAGTTTAAAAATTCTGCTAGGTTCACGTCACTCCCCTACTATTTTATTGAAGCCACGACTATATTCCCACCTTGTTCACATAAGCCTCCACTCCATTCTGTCAATTCACTTCTGCTGCCTGTCCTCTGTTTTCTGCTTATAGTCACTGGTTTTCTCCATAAACCCTATTCACTCCCACTAATCCAACCGTCTCACCTCCACTAAACCCTTCTCACAGAAATGAATTTTAAGAACAAAAGGAAATAATGGGTCTGTTATAGAGGGCAGAACAGGAAGGACCCAAGTTTATGGAGGGGTACCCGCAAGTAAAGAACATCTTGAAAAAGACATGGTGGCTATGGTTTATTCAAAATTTCAGATGCTACAATAAGGAGATTACAAAAGATTTTGCAAGGTCTTTTAACGGCCTGGAGGTGGAAATTGGGGACCTCAAGTTTACAGTTACCGAGGCATCCATAACAGTTGCTACAGAACTCCCTCAGGAGGGAGAACGTTGGTTCAAGAACAAGAGCTTTGACGAGAAGGCTTGGAGGGTTATCCTACACAATCGAGGTATGGATGTAACTAGATTCAAATGAGGAATTCTTGTCCATGCTTTAGAGGAGAAGTGGGCCAGTATATTTTTGATTATTCAAAAGTTCATTATGTGTGAAGGTTGTTTTGGATCAATGTATATGTATCATACCCGGCTGCTGATGAAATTTTTAGAAAACCAAACCCTCAATATGCCTCACTTTTTATTACTGAGCTTGAAAAATATGTTCACAACCGTCCAAAAGAATATAGAGGACATATAACCCCACCTGTATCATCACGGGCTTGTGAAAATTTTAATTGAAGACCAATTGAAGAAAAAGAAGGATACCTGGGAATGGTTTTTGCTGAGAAACTACTTTCAAGAACCACCTGAAATACCTGAGAGCAGTACAACAAGGAAGAGTAGGAAAAAGCAAGCTAATGTGAAAATTCAAGACACTCCTACAGAAATTAACCAAGAAGATAAGCTGCCTGAAAAAAGGGAGGAAAGAACCAAGGATAAAAAGCAAAGAAAATTGAAAGGGAAAAGAAACATAAAGGATGTCTGCCAATCACTAGAACCTTCCTTAGAAGAGGACCACCAAACACTGTTTAAAAGGCTAACTCACCTTCAAGGACAATCAACTGTAGCCAGGAAGAAAGAAAAAGAAAAACAGAGTATGGAGGAAGAGGGCACTAGCCCACAACATTTAAGGAGAAGCATCGGGCTTAAAGGAAAGTGGAGGAAAGCACAAACATAAGGGCCCCATTTTATTAACTTAGGAGGGGGGACACCAGAAAAACCTCCAGCTGGCCATAGCCCACCTCATTCTCAGCCAAATATTGAAACCAGTCCTCTAGATGTTGACATAAGTCCTTCTCGGCCAGACTTTGAAATCAGTCCTCCTCAACAGGATTTTGGGGTTAGTCCAAGGAAAACTTCACCCGAGATAGACCCGAATCAGCAAGAGATGTATGATTATATATAATCCTTGGAAATGATAGCCATAGGTCCAAGCACTTCATCCATCCAGCCTCATACAACACGGGACACTCAAATCCAATCATTGAAACATGGAAATTTTGAACTAGAGGTCCTAAATAGACACATTAAACATGAAAATGAAGCATTAAAGGAACAAAGTAGATTGGATAAGATCATTCATGACAACACCATGCTACATCTTGGGCTATGGTAGAAAAAGAACAGGGAATTAAATAAAAAGTGCATGAGGATAAGTAGAGCACTGATCAACCTCAAATTTAGATGTTTGATGAAGAATCCCAGGATGTTAGCAGCACCAAGAAAGAGAAGAAGAGGACTGGATGTACTAGCTGAAGTCTCAGAGCACATGATCTAAAGGGGGGATATAAAAATTTTGGTTGCATGGGGACATGCAACACCTTCACAGTGGGGGTATGTTGAGCCCTAAACTTGCATCTTTCCTACACATTTTCCTAGATTCTTTCCATTCACCTAGACCTCCTAAGCTATCAAGATTATTGCATATTAGTCATAAAAGAGAACTTAAAGTGGTTTTTTAACTATGTCCTTGTGTTTGCTGTTTGAATTAGATTTTTTCTTATGAGCTACGGAATGCAGCCACTTTCTACAGCTGGTTCAACTTTCCGCAGCCGTTTTGTTAAACTACAGGTTGCAGGTGTCACTAGGCAAAGCAAGCCACATGGGTAAGTTGGAAATGACCTGGACATGGATCAAGTCCTATAGGTCTAGACGAATTCATCAGGAAAGGACATGGTCAATGGGGGTCAAGCGGTGGTCAAACAAGAGAGTCCTACGGCAACAAGACTCCATTTTCAAACACGTGAAGATTTTCGTGGCTGTTTCTAGATCTCTAGAGGCACGTTGACACCTGTAGGCTGACCACGATGTGGATCCAATAGCCGCTTTCAATATATTGCATAATCTCAGCAACCATGATGCTAAATGCATGGACGTTGTTTTTCACGTGTCCTCTATTCACGTATTTTTATAGGAAGACAGTTATGTAACCTTTGTTATAAATAGTGTGTTTCTATACGCATAGTAGTTAATCTTTTGAATGTAATTTTACTGTTAAGAACTCACTGTGTCGTGACACTAGTTTTATTGTTGTAACTGTATTTTGAGATATATAAGAAGACTCTGTTCTACATGCTTGCATGGATGTAATTTTGGATTGATAGTTGTTGGCCGAGCTTGTGCAGAGGGCCCCTGCACACTGAGGTTTCGTTTCCATTGTTGCTGTATAGTCTTTATCTGTCATTTCTTTATTTTTACTGTACATGTTTTATAGCTATTCACTTGTGTATATATTTCTAACATTTCACTTTTGTCCATGACTTTACAAGCTTTGTATAACGCTGATCAATGTGTGCATGTTTCACGATAGAGTAGCCAGTGCGGGCATCTGTATATAATTTTCATAATAACTAGTGATATGGAATTGATCCTCAGTTGAATTTTCTTTTCTTAGTTTCTTTTAATTCCAGTTCTATTTTGTTGATTTTAGTTTTGTTCATTTGCTTTGTTAATTTAGTTAGAAATCAACTTGCTCATTTCATTGATGGTTACCTCCGAAAGCCATAGCTAGACTAACTAGTGAGGGATCGAAATATGAATGTTGTGATTTGATTTTAGTTTACTTTTCTACAATTAGATATTGGATTGCTCATTTCATTGACAGTTACCTCCGAAAGCCATAGCTAGACTAACTGGCAAGGGATTGAAAATATGAATGTTGTGATTTGATTCTAGTTTACTTTTCTCCAATTAGATATTGGATTGCTCATTTCATTGACGGTTACCTCTGAAATCCATAGCTAGACTAACTGGCGAGGGATCGAAATATGAATGTTGTGATTTGATTTTAGTTTACTTTTCTGCAATTAGATATTGGATTGCTCATTTCATTGACGATTATCTCCGAAAGCCATAGCTAGACTAACTGGTGAGAAATCAGACTATGAATGATGTAATTTGATTTTAGTTTTACTTTCTTTGCAGTCTTTGATTTCCTTGAGTGCAGTAGCTTAAATCATTTTTCTATATTTAGACAGCAGCAGAGATGATAGTTTCATAATTAGTAGTTCATTAATTACTTGTTTTAAATAGCAGCATATTTTTCATTCTTGATTTAAGTATTATTTTGCACTTGTATTTTATAAGACCTTCTGAAGTGTTAAGTTTTGGGAACCCTTATAAAGGACATAATTGCCTTAAAACCTATAACCATACTTGCCTTTTAGAAAATTAGGAATAGGAATTCCATAAACAAAGATAAAAACCCCCAAAACAACATAAAAATAGAAAAACAACAAAAGTAAGAAATAGGTTATCTTGCACATATAGTGCGCCACACTTCATCAGCTTACAAATCTCAGATTGATAATTAATGTAGCAATTTAGGACACACTAAATTGACCAAACAACTACCCAGCGAAAATACTTGGTATTTTGAGGAGTGATTTGTTGAGCTCTCAGGTGCACATGAACCATGAAACCTTCGAGATTTTGCTAGCAAGTTGGGTGTTTGACACATTTCCATGGGCGAATCAGGAGTTATTACGTAGCATTTTGTTAAAGCCCCGAAAATCAGGTATACAATAAGGGGGATACCCACCCAATTCGGACCTTGAAAGTAGCTCCTTTTCCGTTTGGGATGGTGGGTCTAACTAGGGATAATGGGACCAGTTTCCCAATTTGTGTGTGTTGATTAATATTTATGTTTTCTAAAGATTTCTAAGTAAAATGATTTTAGTCTAAATCTAATTTAAAAATGAAGCTGTGTTCTAATGAACAAAAATATTTAAGTCTAAAACTAACTCGGGATTCAACTTTTTACTTATGCGATCTAAAATAATTTCGAACAACAATTGATAATAAAGATCATTCAATCGCTATAAGAAAAGAATTCGATAAAAATGAATTGTTTCCTATAAAAATTTAGTCGAAACAATTGTGAGAAGCATATCACATAATAAGTCATTCACATATTGAGCATAAACAGAATAGTCATCACCGTACAAAAGTGTCAAATGATAACTCAAACATTCAAGCTTTCATCTATAAATAACTGAGCATAAAATATTACTTAGACACATAAGCAGAAATTGCTAAGAGATAAAAGTACCATTGATAACAAGTCTTACTCACGAGCTTAAGCAATATAGATTTATCTCTTCCTAATTCAACATCTACTAAGAGTACAAAAGTGCATTACAGTAGCAGTCATTAAACACATAAATCAATAAACCTTGTTCCATTCATTCATCAAAACCTCATGTGAGGGTGAAAAGGTGCATGTTCTGAGGAAATTTTTTTGACAAATTTCAAGACCCTTCTCTAAATGCATGAGAGGGGTTGAAATACTACTTCCTATATACTAAAAACAGTTTATTACAAAAATATAGGAGGAGGTTTAAATGACCGTCCTCATCTAAGTCAAAAACAAATCAAAACTAAAACTAAATCTGAATCTAGAAATTAACTATCTATGTATTTGTTATTTGTGGTCACAAGCATTCAGCATCATCTTGAAGAGTGTTGGTTGGCCAACCTCTAATTTTAGTTACCCTGCGAAAATAGAATCAGCAAGTGCTAGCGCTATCTTCTTGGCAGAGTCCGTAAGGCATTTGTGAGTCATGCATTGACTATTTGGTTTAACCAAGTACTTCTAGTAATTTTCCCAATTTAACTTGGTTAACTTCTTGATGGACTCTACCCTTTCCTTAGCTTTCTATCTCAAGCTTATCTGCAGTTGTTGTGCCTTTGGGAGAAATCCTAGTGTAGTCTCTAAAATGAGATTTTCTCTGTGCAGGTTTTCATTGGCACAGTCAATGACATTGTTTGTTGTTGTAGCTACTTATTCTACTGCCTGTTCTGCCTTTCTTATCTGTGTGTCCCATTTATGGAAAAGAATTTCTTTATGTGCTTCATTGATTCTGAGTGCACCTACCTTCTTTCCTTGTTTTGATTCCTGCCAAGCCAAATAATCAGAAATTATTTTGTCAATTAAATCATAATCATGTCGCAAGTCCACAACTTGATTGGTAATTTTGTCGCTCATTTCACAATGAGAATTCCATTGCAATATTCTTTGGCATAATACTTCTTGTCATTGTAAGAGTTGGTTGTTTAAGGCGAGGGCTTCTGAGACAAACTCTATAAGCTTGGGATCATCTCTATGAATTTCTATCATAGCTTTCAACTGATTTTATTTTTCGGCCAAATTTTTCTGGTGTCCCAGCTGCATCTGTTGAAAATATTGCTCTAACTTTTCCTCTACTTCACGGTTGGCATTGGCTTACTGTAATTATTGCTGCAAAACTTGGATTTTTTCTTCTCTTTCCTTCAGTAATTGTTGTACCTTGGACACTTTTTCAATGGTAGTAGAAGCATAGGCTCCTACGATTTGAGATAACTTAGTGAGGTTTTCAGTAGGGTCTTGGCAAAGGATGTCTAGTTGTTTTGCCTCAGGTGGAGCACGTTGTCGAGTTTCCTTTTCTTTCTTTGCCTTCGTACCACTGCCTTATGCTATGGGCTATAGAATACATCTAGAGGAGGAATCTCCTCTACCTCGAGCATGATTTCAGATGATGTGGTGATGGGAATATGCTCTATTTCTAGAGCGTTGCTGACTATTTCCACGATCATATTTGTCACTATCTGTACTGTAGTTTCAGGCGTCTTGGTGCTTTGCTCCTCAATATTAATCAATTCATTGAATGTTTCCCACTCTTTATCCAACTCAATTCTTACTGGATTTGGTGGTTGAATGATGGGAGGGGAAACTTTTACTTGTGTTGTAGTCAAGAACTCTTGCTCCAGGTGCTCTTTAGATTGGGGAGTGTCTCTAACTAACCCTTCACTTTTATTATGTTCGCTCTTGGATCGTTTAGAGCTTCCTGGTGATTCTTTTCCAGACTTAGATATGGACTTGTCTGTATCTGAGCTGCCACTTAAACTGATATTGGGAGTTGGCTCCCTCATTGGTTCCAAGCACAACTTATCCAAGGGGATGTTAGCTAATATTCTTTCTCTGTACAATTTGAATTCTTGGAATTCCGCTAGGGGAAATTGAATTTGAGCCATATGAAAAACTTCCTTCAGTGTGCTTTTCTGTTGGAAGGCATCATCAAAAAGATCATCTTCTTTGGAAAATACTTTTATCTTGACAGCAGTAGTGAAATTCTTAATGACATCAAAAGCGTCAAATTGTCTTCCTAGAAACTTGAATAATTGTAGAAACAACATATTGTCTACTCCTACGAACTGCTTGTTGTAGGTTGCCTGCGGTTCTGGTAGATGATACATAAGCCTTAAATATTGTGCAGTGAATGAACCATTGAGGTCTTGGCCTCGAGTCTTGAATTGTCTATTTGTTATATCACCACTGTCTAGTACCCACTTGACCATGTTTGTGTATGGAATAATCTTCAGCCTTGACGCTATTCGGTGCAAGAAGAAACATGCAAGTTCAATGATTAATACTTCAGATGAACCGCGTGAGTCTACTGTTGCTTTAACCTCCATAATTCTCGGCTTTTCTTCTTCTAGTAGACTGTACATGCCTTCCCAAGTAGTTATGTCGGCATCTTTGTTACAGGTGGTGTCTGTGTATAAGGGCGTCATCTCTTTGTCCTCTGCAACTGGAGCCTTTCCCTTCTTTCCCATTACATTCTGCACACTGCTGCCTATATTACTTTGCTTTTCGCTCCTATGAATTTAGAAGTAAGGAAAGAGATAAAGTGATGGGAAAGTTGTTTAAGTCTGAAATCATATCAAATATACCACCCTATGTGAAATAACCTTTTGATCAACTTTAAATATTATCTCATAAATAACCATCAACTAACCATTACATTTCCATTAATGCCCATAAGTTGGTATCAAATTATGAGAAAAACTTTTATTGAATGATGAGCCCTCCAGATCTGTGATAAAGCGATTTCACAGATCACAATATCGCTAATCCATTTTACCAACAATCATTTATCAACTTGTGCATCTGTGAGATGCGATTTGTGAGATGTCTTATCACATATCACTGGATCGGGATATTTTACCTTAGGTGATATTTGCAGCGTATGAAATCTGCGATGCACGATGGTTTTTTAAGGTGTGCGATCTCGCATCGCGTTTTTTTAATTTCAGAAGTTTGGTTATATGATTTCCTCCATTATCCTTTGCAATTCGATGTTTTATTGTTAAGAGAATGATTTTATTCAAAACTGATCATAAAACTTACATTTTTTGGGTTTAGCGGGTGTTTTCCTAAGTTTATGATAGCATATTTTATTCAAAGGGAAACATAAGTGTTAGTTTTTATTTTTTTGAAGGGTCCCCATTTATTTAGCTTTATTACTAAAACTAAATAAAAAGGGGGGTTGTTGCTGGCAACAACAATTAGTGATTCACTAGAAAGAACCAGTTATCTCTGATTATCTTTTGAATTTTATAAACTTCCGAAACAGAAATGTTTTCAGGAAAATCAACCTTTATTATAGAAATATAAAGTGTATCATGCTTTTAGCTGTTAGTGGTAGTTTGTTTCTCCTATGTTAACTCTGATTATTTACTTCCCAAAGCTAGGCATTGTATTTACATCAACCACTACTTATCTTTTAAAGATAAAAACAAAGACTTCTCTGTAGATTAGTTTTAAGTATGCTCATTTGTCATAGGTAGAGCCTCTACTGCCAGCAGGCATTCATAGCCTCGACAGGGTTACCTGTTACCCAACAATGATCCTGTATTCTACATGGAGAAATATACAATTTTCAAAGATAAATCAATATCCACACTTGTTTTTTTTCTTAAGGAATGATGTCTTGGTTTGGTAGCCAAATTATGATAGTGCCATTCACTTGATTTATAACTTTTCTGAACAAGCTGGCTCATGATGAGACCCCTTGTTTTTTGATTGCAACAATCTTGAGCCATTGACCTATTGTGGTATGCAGTTTTGGCAATGTCAGCAATTCATAATATCTATGATCATGATAAGTTGGCTCGTGATGAGACCTCTTATTCTTTAATATTAGAGTGTATCATTGGATTATTCCTTGAAACTCGTAATTCCATAGGTAGGGAGGAAGTCGTTGGTTCCTTAAGAATAGCTTTGGACAACAATTATAGAGTTTTTTGGAAATAGCTTTTCTACAAAGAAGTTCGTTTTGTTATTGATGCTTTTCATTGACTGATATAAAACAAATTCTCACTAATGGTTGTTTTTTATCAAAATTCGTATGGCTAAAACTAGTAGCATTTTCAGGCTTATCGCATCTGACTGTATTTTTCAATAATAATGATCAATTTTCGAAATGAATTCTATTTATACAAGTGAAAAAACAAAATCTAAAAGAAACACTAATATTTTTAGTGAGTTTCCAAAATTAACCATTTACAACATGTTTCATTTTCAAAATAAAATTATAAACAATAATTTACAAAAATAGGAGAATTCATCTTCTATGGAAAGTAGTTTTTAAGGATCTACCCATTAACAAGCAAAGATTCTTTTTTCCTTGCTAAATCTTGCAACATAAAAGTGGATGGACCTATGATTTCAACAATTTGGAATGGGCCAAGCCACATTTGTTGGAATTTAGAATGTCTTCCTTTTTCCTCATGAGCCTTATCCCATTTCAAAACTAAATCTCCAATTTGAAAATCCTTCCTAGATACCATTCTTGAATCGAAGGAAGTTTTTACTAATGCTTAATGATGAGCGTGTGTGATTTTAGCCTGCTCTCATTGCTCTTCTAGCTTAAGGAACTACAATTGTCTTAGTTGGAAAGATGAAGTTGGTGTTTCATTGATAAATTGAACTAAGGCCAAAGAATGAATTTCTAGATGAGTTGGGAGAACTACTTCTTTCCCATAAACCAAATTAAAGGGAGAAGTGCCAATGGAAGCCTTTCGGGCAATTCAGTCTGCCCATAAAGCATATGTTAAAGGTTTCTGCCAATTTTTATGATTCTGATCAATGGTTCGCTTAATAATTCTAATTAAATTTTTATTTGTTAATTCGGTCAACCCGTTCCCTTGTGGATAATAATTGGCAGAATATTTGAGCTTGAATCCTCTTTTAAGTGCAAATTCAGTCATAGCATTGCCAGAACAATATGATGCATTATCAAACATTAAAGTGGAAGGTAAACCAAACTTGTTGATTATGAACTGATCTATGAAATCAATGATATGTTCAGCATTGGCTGTCTTGAGCAGAACTGCTTCTAACCATTTAGTAAAATAATCTGTAGTGGTAAGGATATACCTATGCTATTTAGAAGAGTGAGGAACGATCTCACCTATTATATCCAATCCCCATTGATCAAAAGGTTGATCGATATTGACTAGTTGCAAAGGCAATGATGGTTTCTTTTGTCTTCTGGCAACAATTTAACAAATTTGACATTTCCTTACATAGCTATGTGCATCTTTAAATAGTGTAGGCCAATAGTATCCTGAGCACAAGATTTTATGTGCTGTAGCATCTCCTGCATAATGTCCACCTTCTGGTCCATCATGGAGTTGTTGCAACACTTTTTCAACTTTAGATTTCTCAAGACATCGAAGGAGAACAAAATCATAATTTATCCTAAAAAGTACATCAATTACAAGTTGATACTACTTAGGCTTCAATCTTAAAGCTCTTTTATTTTTATAATCTATATTTGAAGGAGCATATCCATTCTTTAGATAAAATATGATATCAGCATCTCTTGATTCAATATCATTTAGGCTTACCTCATATGTTTGTACCTCTTGATTTGAAGATGATATTTCAGAAAAAAACGAAGCTCTAGCCAACACCTTGCAAAAGCCTTGACCTTTTACAATACTTGCTGGCCTGATCTCAGCGTCATATTCTTGTAAGGCAGTGACCCAATTTGCTCTCTTTTCACCCACATCTTTTTGTACTAAAAGATTTCTTACCACTGGAAACGATACTATGATATTTGTTTGGGGTTTAAGAAGAACGGGTCTAAAATATTTGATCGCTTTGAAAATAGCATAAGCTTGTTTCTCAATGTCAAAATAATTTAATTCAGCCCCTTACAGATTTTAACTAAAGAAGGAAATTGGGGCTTCTACCTTATCTTGATTGGCTTGAGTGAGTATCGCAGCATATGATTTATCATAGGCAAACATGTACAAAATCAAAGGATCAGAAAAATTTGGAGTCGCTAAGGATGGGGCATTAACAATTGCTTTCTTAATCAGATTGAACGCTTCATATTCTTCTTGGACCCATTTGAAAAGTGAATTCTTTTTATCATTACTTGTAATGGTGACACAATTCTTGAGAAGTATGGAACAAATCTTTTGAAAAAATTAATCTGACCAAGGAAGGATTACATGGCTTTCTTATTATGTGGCAAGGATATTTTGGAAATTTCCTTAATTCTATTGGGATCAATATGGATTCCAGATCTCAAAACTATAAATCCAAGAAGTTTTCCTTCACTTAATGCAAAAAAAGATTTTTTTTGGGTTAAGTGAAATCCCATACCTTTGGCAACGTTGGAAGATTTTCTTTACGTCTCTAAGGTGATTACCGCATTTTTTAGAATATACTATTATGTCATCCAGGTAAATCACCACTGATTTGTTTACTATTCACTTAACTTCAATATCCATGGCCCTTTGAAATGTAGCGCCAGCGTTAATCAAACCAAATGACATTTTTTGATATGCATAAGCACCCCATTTGGTTCTAAATGTGGTTTTTAGTTGATCATCAGGATGCACCAGGACCTGGTTGTAGCCAGAGAAACCATCTAAAAAGGACATTAGCTCTGATGCTGCAACTGCTTGCAATATTTGTTCCATAGGAGGCAATTGAAAATTATCCTTTTGAAAGGCTTTGTTAAGATTTCAAAAGTCAATACAAATCCTAATATCTCCATTTTTCTTTCTAACTGGGACCATATCGGAAACCCACCTAGAATGTCGAACGGGAAAAATAATTTTGGCTTTCAATAATTTATTAAGCTCGAACTTAATCTGACTTTTGAGATTATGATGGATTTTTCTCAGCGTTTGCTGGACATGTTTTTCATCAGCTATCACTAGGATAGTATGTTGGATAATCGAAGTGTTGTAAGCCTTAAGGTCATCGTAGTTCCAGGCAAAGATGTTTTTGTATTATTTCAGAAGTCGAACATAGGCTAATTTTTCTTCTAGGGCTAGGCCAAGACCTAGGTTGATATTTTGTGGCTTGGTATCTTTTCGTAGATATACTAATTCATAGTTTAGAGTTGAACTCTGAATTTTTGAATTGGTAGATTTTTTTAAAACAGTCTTTTAAATCATATAGGTCTTCCAACTTAACTACAGATTTTGGTATAGCATTATTAGTGCTTTCTTGTTGTAACTGCTAGTCATGTTGGTCCTCATCAATTATCTGATTAGTGTAATATCCTTCCAATGTTAGGAAACTTACAATATCAGTATCATCATTGAAAATTCTCTAGTTTGTAACATTATCAGGGATGGAGGGCCCAAAGATCAATTCAAATGAGAATCTCTCTGGGCTATAGTCTTCTGATGGAATGAGTTTGGAAGCTACATTAGCCAGGAGGTTAGCACTATCATTTTGGAGTTTGGGAATAGGTGAAATATTAAATTCTATAAAATTTTCAGTCAGATCTTGCACTATTGATAATGTTTTAAATGACCTAATACACAATGTATAGTATTTCGTACCTATCTAATAACAATCTTAGAGTCTCCAAAGACTTGTAGATACTTTATATCTAATTCGATTGCTTTATATAGTCCTTGGACTAGAGCTTCATATTCTGCAATGTTGTTTGTGCAATCAAACTCGAGTCTACATGTTAGCATAGTTTTGTTCCCCTCTAGACTAACTAATACGCATCCTGCTCCTGCTCCACCGTTATGCTTAGAACCATGGAAAAATAATTTCCAAAATAAATATTAATTTACAAGTTTATCTATAAAATTAACACATTTAGAACTATCTGTTTTGAGAAAAATTTTCCACTTGAGACAGAACAGAATATTCTAAGTAAGGCGAAGTATGAGCATTAAAATTTCCTAAGAAAGAATCAATAGAATAGTTGCCAATTATATTGTTTCTATATGCTACAGGTTCATTTTCTCCTTCCAATTCTGTTACTATGTATCTTTGGTGTCTTTCTCACTCGCCCTTTATCTGATTTGGTTTACCATTATAAGGAAGCCACATATGCGACCAATCAGTCACAAAATATCCATGAAGCTTTTCAGACCAATCCCTACTAAGAATTAAACCATAAAATTCGGGAATGTCTGCAACTATAATATCAATAACTTGACATACCTTTGAATTAGATTACAGCCTTATGGTAACTTTGTTTAGTTCACCGATTACTTCAACCTGTGATCAGTCGAGCTGAACTATGCGTACTGTAGATTTTTGAGGTTGGACGTTTAAATTTGCACATATTGTTTTAGGTAAGATATTAAATGAAGCTCCTGAATATACCAAACAATTATGTAAGTTTTTATTGAAAATTTCATAAGTAAGGAGGAATGGGGGAGTATTATATTTCGACCTACCTCCAATTAAAGTAATATCATTCGGATCAACTTTGTTTGCCATATTAATTGGAGGTTTTCCCATCTCATGAGAAGCTTGTGAGATTACAGCGGCAGGAAGTGGTGCAATGGGTACTACATGTAACTCTTTCAAAAGTATATTTTGTTTATGTTTCAATTTTCTCAATTCATGAAAAGTAATGTTAGCCCTAGTCTTCTTCATATCTTCAATGATATTATATTCCATCTCATTAAAAACAATTAGTGTTTTTGATGGAGATGAGGGATCAGATTGGACTGGGCTTGTTTGAGTCGCTTTTGGTGACGATTTCTTACCTGTGACTTTATCTTTAGATATCGATCTTGTGATCTTCTATTTAGGACTAGGTAGTGGAGGATCAAGTTGATTTCTTCTTCTGGTACTAATTGGTAATACCTCTTGATCCTCTTCATCTAGAAGAATGAAGTCCCACATTCCCTGTACTTCTACAACTTCATCTTCATCAATAGGTTCTTCGTTAGAAACTTCCTCTTCTTCTTCCTCTGATTCTGCGTTTGTTATAGCGTTGGGATGCTTTGAGTCAGTTGAGGGATTTTTCTATAAGGCTTGTAGTGATTTTTCGAAGAAGTCTCTACTACTTGTTTCTTAATGTCAAATATTTCGTTGGACATGGTTTTTAATACTTTATTTAATCCTTCTAAATCAAATGGATCATTTGATTGCTTTTTCTTAGGATCATTTTTAAAAGTAACATCTTAGATTTTCTTTCATCTACAATGTTTTTATTTTCTAAAGCTAAGATACATTTCTCTACCGCTATTGCTTCCTTCATGTTTTAAGATAATGTTGTCTTGGTAGCCCTATCAACCAAGATCACTATGTTTGATGGTAAAGAAGATATGTACCATTCACTTCGAACTTCTTCACTAGGCTTGGAAGCGGTCTGAATTTTATTCAAAAGCTTGTTGAAACGCAAGTTAAAATCTTTGATAGGTTCTCTTGATTCGGCTTTTAGATTTGATAGATCATTGATCAGTGCCACTGTAGATCTATCATCATTGAACTTAGTTAGGAATTACTCTTGGAGAATGTCCCAACTAGTGATGGATCCTAATGGTAATGAAAAATACCAGGATCTAGCTGCTCCTTGTAGAGTATAAGGGAAACTCCGAACAACAACATCTTCATTAGTAGCACCATTTAAATTTATCGACAACATAAAATTGCTTATGTGTTATTCTGCTAGCATGGCTACTTCAGGACTAAACTTAGGCAACCATTTTTTAGGATGGGCAGTAATTGACTTAAGGGGTTAGGCATTAAGATTGCCCCCAAGTTATTCCATGGGGATTGAGCCATCATTGAGCTACTAACAGAGGAAAGCACATACGAAGTTGCTTGTAGAAAGGATGAGGATGTTAAAGTTCTAGTAGTCTGATGGACAACAATTTAAAGTGGAGGGGTGGATGGTTGACTTTGCAATGGAGAAGTTGGAATGGATGTTGATGATGAAAGAGTCTCACTATCAGACCCTTGAGGTGATTTCCTTACTCTTTTCCTTTTAGGTAGAGGTAATTTGATTTGTTTGATACCAAACTTTTCACTCTATAATCTGGTTAGATGATAAGAAGGATTGGATCGCGAAGTCACACTACCTTGAGATGTTTAAGGCTTTTGTGGTGATATGGAAAATCCTTGAAGTTTATGAATCAAAGATTCAACTTTAGGAGGTTCAATATTAGATTCCTCTGAAATGTTTGGGTTTGTGGCAATGGTTTTTGTTTTCTTAACTTCTCGCTTAGGATTTAAAGATTTGAAATGCGATGGAGAAGTCAGGGGAGATGTTGAGGGCGATTTACTCTCAGAATGGTATTTAGATTTGGATTTACTAGCCATTCATAGTTCGGGCCCTCCTTCTAGTGCAAAATATGTTGAAGTCCCGAAAATCAGGTCTACAACAAGGGGGTTACCCACCCAGTCCAAACCTTCAAAGAAACTCCTTTTTCATTTGGGATGGTGGGTCCAACTAGGGATAATGGGACAAGTTTCCCAATTTATGTGTGTTGATTAATATTTTTGTTTTCTAAATATTTCTAAGTAAAATGATTTTAATCTAAGTCTAATTTAAAAATGCAATTGTATTCTAATGAACAAAAATATTTAAGTCTAAAACTAACCCAGGATTCAACTTTTTACTTATGCGATCTAAAATAATTTCGAACAACAATTGGTAATAAAGATCATTCAATTGCTATAATAAAATAATTCAATAAAAATGAATTGTTTCGTATAAAATGTTAGCTGCAACAATTGTGAGAAGCATATCGCATAATAATTCAGTCACATATTGAGTATAAACAGAATAGTCATCACCGTACAAAAGTGCCAAATGATTAATCAAACATTCAAGCTTTCATATATAAATAACTAAGCATAAAATATTACTTAGATAAATAAGAAGAAATTGGTAAGAGATAAAAGTACCATTGATAACAAGTCCTACTCATGAGCTTCAACAATATAGATTTATTTCTTCTTAATTAAACATCTACTAGGAGTACAAAATTGCATTTCAGTAGCAGACATTCAACACAGATATCAATAAATCTTGTTTCATTCATTCATCAAAACCTCTTGCGAGGGTGCACAAGTGCATGTTCTGAGGAAATGTTTTTGACAAATTCCAGGACCCTTCTCTAAATTCATGATAGGGGTTGAAATACTACTTACTAAATACTAAAAATAGTTTATTACAAAAATATAGGAGGAGGTTTAAATGATTGTCCTCATCTAAGGCAAAAATAAATCAAACTAAAACTAAAACTGAAACTGAATCTAGAAATTAACTATCTATGTATCTGTTCCTTTTGGTCGCAAGCATTCAGCATTAGCTTGAGGAGTGTCAGTTGGCCAACCTCCAATTTTAGTTACCTTGTGAAAACAGAATCGACAAATGTTGGTGCTATCTTCTCGACATAGTTCATAAGGTATTTGAAGTCATGCCTTGACTGTGCGATTTAACCAAGTACTCCCAATAAGTTTCCCAATTTAACTTGGTTAACTTCTTGATTGACTATTCCCTTTCCTTAGCTTTCTGTCTCCAGCTGATCTGCAGTTGTTGTGCCTTTGGGAGAAATCCTGGTGTAGTCTCTCAAATGAGATTTTCTCTATGCAGGTTTTCATTGACATAGTTAATGACATTGTTTGCCACTGTAGCTGCTTCTTCTGCTGCTTCTTCTGCCTTTCTTATCTGTGCATCTCATTTATGTAAAAGCATTTCTTTATGTGCTTCATTGATTCTAAGTGTGCCTGCCTTCTTTCCTTCTTCTAATTCCTACTAAGCCAAATAATTACAAATTATTTTGTCAATTAAATCATAATCATATCGCAAGTCCACGACTTGATTTGGTAATTTTGTCACTCATTTCACAATGGGAATTCCATTGCGATATTATTTGGTATAATACTTCTTGGTGTTTCAAGAGTTGGTCGTTTAAGGCAAAGGCTTCTGAGATAAGCTCTGTGAGATTGGGACCATCTCTATGCATTTCTAGTGTAGCTTTCAACTAATTTTCGTTTTCGACCAAATTGTTCTAGTATCCTAGTTACATCTGTTGAAAATCTTGCTATAACTTTTCTAACTTTTCCTCTACTTCGTGGTTGGCACTGGCTTGCTATAATTGTTATTGCAAAACTTGGATTTGTTCTTCTCTTTCCTTCAGTAATTACTGTACCTCAGATGCTTTGTCAATGGTAGTAGAAGCATAGGCTCCTGCGATATGAGATAACTTAGTGAGTTTTTCAGTAGGCTCAGTAGCAGGGTCTTTCCAAAGGATGTCTAGCTATTCTGCCTCTGGTGAGAGCATGTTGTCGAGTTTCCTTTTCTTTCTTTACATTTTTACCACTGCCTTATGATGCGGGCTATACAATACATATAGAGGAGGAATCTCCTCTACCGTCAGCATGTGGGGTAGTGGGAATATGCTCTATTTTTGGAGCATTACTGACTATTTACATGATCATATCTGTCACTGCCTGTACTATAGTTTCAAGTGTCTTTGTGCTCTGCTCCTCAGTATTAATCAATTCATTGAATATTTCCCACTCTTTATCCAACTTAGTTCTTACTGGCTTTGGTGTCTAAATGATGGGAGGAGAAAATTTTACATGTGGGGTAGTTAAGACCTGTTGCGCCAGGTGCTCTTTAGATTGGGCAATGTCTCTAACTAACCCTTCAATTTTATTATGGTCACTCTCGGATCGTTTAAATCTTACTGGTGATTCTTTTCCAGACTTAGATTAGGACTTGTATGTACTTGAGATTCCACTTAAACTGATACTGGGAGTTGGCTCCCTCAATTGTTCCAAGCGCAACTTATCCAAGGGGATGCTAGCTAAAATTATTTCTCTGTACAATTTGAATTCTTGGAATTCTGCTAGGGGAAATTGAATTTGAACCATATGCAAAACTTCTTTCATTATGCTTTTCTATTGGAAGGCATCATCAAAAAGTTCATCTTCTTTGGAAAATACTTTTATCTTGACAGTAGTAGTGAGATTCTTAATGACATCAAAAGGGTCAAAATATCTTCCTGGAAACTTGAACAGTCATAGACACAACATATTATCTACTTCTTTAAATGCATGACCAAAATCAAATAATGAAAAGGCCCCAAAGGCCATACAAAATTGCGGCCAAATGGAATTTTTCTTATCTTTCTATTATTTGTTCATTCTCCCGCCCCAGAGGTCTGATAGGCAATTTCTTGAGACAATAACTTATCAGGAACATATAAGGGTAGGCAATGAGGGGAAGAAATTCTTCCAAATACTCTGACATAGGTGAAAAGCTTTTCTCTAAACCACTTCCAACCCATTAAAGGAAATTTGGAAAAATAATAGATTACATCCATAACATAAGCAACTAAATAGAAAGGAGGATAAATCCTTTGAGTTGTAGTTCTTTTGGAGCAGTAGTTCCCAATAGCTATAGCTAAATTATCAGACAATATCTGAGCCCAATCCATAGTAGTGGCATTAGTGGTTGCATCTAAGAGGGGTAGCCACTCGAATGAAAATTTTTTGACATTGGGCTTTCCAAATAGTCTACATAGCATAGCAGTAGCAAAGCAATGTGGGGAGGAGAGGGAACCAGTACTATACATACCATGTTTCTCCTTTCTTAATAGTTCTTCCCTCACTGACTGGCTCTTGGTACACTCCACCAAATCTTCATTTTCCTTGGCAAACTTTTCTACGAACTGCTTGTTGTAGTTTTCCCGCGGTTCTGGTAGATGATACATAAGCCTTAAATCTTGTGCAATGAATGACCCAATGATGTCTTGGCCTTGAGTCTTGAATTGTCTATCTATTATATCGGCACTATCCCGTACCCACTTGACCATGTCTGTGTATGGAAGAATCTTTGGCCTTGCCACTATTCGGTGCAAGAATGAACATGCAAGTTCAGTGATTGATGCTTCAAATGACCCGCGCAAGTCTACTGTTGCTTTAACCTCCATAACTCTCGGATTTTATTCTTCGAGCAGACTGTACATGCCTTCCCAAGTAGTTATGCTGACATCTTTGTTATAGGTGGTGTCTGTGTATAAAGGCAACATCTCTTTGTCCTCTGCAACTGGAGCCTTTCACTCCTTTCCCATTATGTTCTGCACACTGGTGTGTATATTACTCTGCTTGCTGCTCCTGTGAATTTACAAGTAAGGAAAGAGATAAAGTGATGGGAAAGCTTTTTAAGTCTGAAATCATATCAAATATACCAC